>JAFBJS010005719.1:191665-270595 GCA_016785265.1 Paraplagusia blochii | reverse complement strand
AGACGCCGCTCAGCAGCTGCCTGGTGAAAAAAAAAAAAAACCTCAAGATTCCAGGAGAACAGACTGAAGTATTTATCCACTGAGGGGCCGGGGTGGGCAGCAGTTCATAGATGTTCTTGTCCAGTCACTGATTGACCACACGTGACTTAATAGGAAACACATGTGTCTCCAGGATCCAGTGGTTCAAACACTCGTCCACTGTGGTGGGGACACGTTGAAGGGACAGAAGGCTGGACGTGAAGAGTAGACAGAAAAAGATTAAATTCTAAAGACAATTTTGTGTAAATCTTCACAAAAATCCACAAATCACACGACACAAATGAGATTAGAGGGTTAGATGGACACGGGTGGACAGACAGGTGGACAGACACACAGACAGGTAGAACTTGATTTAATCCCCAGGCATTTTTCCTTGGGAAATGAAGAGATGATAAGTTTATGTCATTATCTTAGGTAATCTGGGATTCTTCTAGGCTTGGAGGAGCTGATGTTCTGGTTCCCTGATCTCCTCTCTCTTCTTCTCCTCTTCTCCTCTTCTCCTGCTGCTGCTGCAGTTCTTCAGCAGTTTGTGCAGATCCTTGCAGCAGATGCTGAAGTTACTTTGCAGCGACGTAGGTGGATCATCGGCTGTTGTTCATGTCTGTCCAGTGCATGGTTGTTTTTCCTTCATTCATTTTCTCTGGGGGGTTTGGTGATGATGGGTCGACCCCCTCCCCCGGGGGGTGTGTGTCGGTTGGTCTGTCAGTGACCCGTTGACGCCGGTCTCTGCTACAGACAGAAAGTAAACGCAGACCAACGTCAAAGCGGAAGCAGAGCAAACGTGTGTCTGTGGTTTGTGTCGGAGATGTTGTCGTCTTCAACACTTCCTGTTTCTGCTGCAGGAAGGAGAACGATGCGAGGGAACCAGAGACCTTTCCACCCAGTCAGACCCGGCGGTGCAGAGTAGAAGGAGTCCGTGCACAGGTAGGAGTTGACTGTTTTTTTTTCCTCCACATAGAGACACCTGGTGGTTCCAGGGATGACAGCAGGCAGAGGTGGAGCCCTGGGTTTGAGTCCTGAGCTGAAGGTGACATCTGGAGTCAACTGTTGGTCGATTGTTGCGTCTGTGAACACATTGGTGTTTTTGTTGTTGACTCCTGCAGTGAAACTGTTGAAAGATTAAAAAAAAAGTGAAAGTGAAGTTTAGGTGAAACCAAGGTTTTTTTCCTTTACTAACGTGACTTCCGTCTTGTAAGGATAGAAGAACACCTCCTTAGTAAAGGTCAGATGAGGACGCTGCACAAGGGGGGGTTGGACAGAAGGAGTGCATTGGTTCCACCTAGAGTCAGAGAAGAGAATCACGCCCCTACTGCAAGAAAATGGGAAGTACAACAAGAGTAAAGTTTGGATTTTAATGGACAGAAATTATTTGTGATTCTTTTCTTAGAAATGTTGGACTTTCTTGCTAACAACAAAAGACAATGTTGACTCCATTGTCATTCACTGTTTGACCTAATACTGGGGGCCACGTAGAGTCGGGTTCCACGTTGACCATTCCAGGGAGACCAATGGGCTGCAAGTGAGCCTTGAGCCACAGGTTGAAGAACCTGGGACTAGAAGTTGTAGGATCAGTGTTGACTGTATTTAGGGTCGTTCCTTCCGAGGTCATGTTGTTTGTTTGATCCTGGAATCACAGTTTCTCTGAGTGGTGGAAATCTGAAGATTCCTTCATCTTGGACCAAACAGGTAGAATTGAGAAGATCTTCCTGTCTTTAACGGGTCCTCAGGCTCAACTCCTGTGAATGTGGTGCATCCCTCAAACACACTCTCTCTGACACAACTTCTACTTCCTGTCTGGACAGGAAATCCGTCAACCTCGCACTGGAACAGAGGAGCTCTGAAGAGGCAGCCCCGTGTTGAACAACCTTCCCAAGAACGATCGCAGGACCCCTGGGTTCGTCTCTCAGAACGGTCCCTCGAAAGTCTCCCTGGGAACCACCCTCACACCAACGCCCCTCCCACCATCATGAGTCACGAAGACCACGGCGTAGAACTCAACGGGACGTCCACGGGTCCATATTCTGATCCAACTTTCAACCTGAATTCTAAAAGCCCTTTGGAAGGTTCACCACAACGGAAGGGACCACCGGTGGCGCCCAAACCCAGCTGGTTCCGCCAGAGTCTGAGGAAAATTCGAGATGAGCGGGATCAGAAAAATCCAGCGAAACCTGCCGAGCCGAGGAATGTCGGAGAATTTCATCGAAACGTTGGAATCAGATCAGCTTCGTCTGCATCCAGCCTGTCCATCAAGCAGAAGATCCACTCGTTCGAGACATTTTGCAGTCCAGAGCCTGCGGAGAAGGGGAGCTACAGGAGGCCTGTGGCCCCTTCCACCTCACTCCCCCTAGTGGAGAAAGTGGTCTTACCTGAACAGAGTGCAAAGAGCAAATATGGGCTGCATGATGGGATCCAATCCCAGAAGACCACAAGAGAACTGGAGGTCGTCACGAGGTCTGCCGTCCAGACCGCAACGGAACATCGTCCCTCTGACACCAACCACTCTGATCCTGATCCTGATCCAGATCCAGTCCGTGATGACCTGCAGGTGGACAGGCTGGACGTTAGTGAAGATCCACCTCCTGCTGTAGGTACCAGTCTGTCAGAAGAAGGAAGTCCTCCAGAGGTGGAGAAGGAAGAGGGTGGAGCAGAAGGCCCAGAAAACCCTCCGAACACTGCTGCAGAAACCAGTCAACCACAGGAGAGCGCCCCCGTGAGGGCACATGAGGAAGAGAGTTTAGACAAAATTCTGGCATTTAGTAACCAGGTAAGATGAATGAATGAGTGACTGATCCAGATGAAGTGAATCATGAGTGTACCAGCTACAGTCTGTACCAGGAGCGTGGTCGCTGGTGTCGGCTCTGGTGTGGGGCTCACATTGAAAGGATTTAACACTGAGGTCAAAGTGTTGACGTCATTTTTGTCTTCTCCGTTGGACCAGGTGTCTCAGGCCTTGATGCGTTCACTGCCCGTGTGCTCTGTCAATGAGAACCCACGGTCCCCACAGAGCCCGTCCTCAGGGGACGTCACCAAGGCTGGTGAATCTGAGGTCTCTGACGGCACCGACCGAGGCTTCTCCGTCAGGTACAGTAACAACTCCGTGTCTTTTGATGTGAAGTTCAGTGGGACATGAAGGACTTCCTGTTGTGACAGATTTCGTCAAACGTCTCTGGCGTCTCACTGATAACTAATCATTACAGCTTGGCTGAGCTGAGGGACTTCACCAATGATCCAGAGGAGGGGCCTGGGTCACATGACCAGGCAGCCTTCACTTCCTCATGTGCTCTGATGACTGTCATCTCAGTCATCCGTCCACAGGAAGTGCTGAGGCTGATCCAGGAAGTCTCCAGTCTTGATGAAGAGACTCTGAAGGTAAAAAAAATAAATAAATAAATAAGCTAAACTTTGTTGTTTTTCACAAACCAATGGTCAGTGTCTTCAGGTTGACACTCAGTGAGCAGCAGGAGACTGGAGTCAGTGGGGATGGGTTAGATGGGTGGATGAATGGGTGGATGGATGGAACTCCAACCTTGAATCAGTGAAGTTCATGACATGGTATTTATTTGTGGTCCTGTGGTTTTTGTCCCTCTGTGCTGTGACAGTGTAAACAGACTTTGAGTCCATTGTTGAATGTAGCTGCAGCGCCATCTACTGCACATTATTACTGACGGTGAAAATCAGCCTGTTTTCTTTCTTCTAACTGCAGCAGCTGGTGGACATCCACGTTGTTATACTGCACAAGGAGGAGGGCGTGGGCCTGGGGTTCAGCATCGCTGGAGGTTCTGACCTGGAGAGTAAAGCTCTGACTGTAAGCAGCAGGAGTTAGGGGTCTGCCCCCTGCTGGTTAGAAATAAAACAACTCATGGAATTTAGGAAAAGATTTGAGACGACGCCATAGAAGCAACGATGATTGTTACGGTTTATGTTTCCTGTTTTCTGAGAAAATAACTGTAGTTACTAGTTGTGCAGCTCACCCTCGTCTTCCTGCCTATGGTTGTGGTTGTGGTCTTGGTCCAGGTCCACAAAGTGTTCCCCAGCGGTCTGGCAGCCAAGGAGGGAACCATCCAGAAAGGAGACCAAGTGTTGTCCATAAACGGGCAAACGCTGCGGGGCGTCACCCACGCCGAAGCCACAGCCTCTCTGCGCCAGACTCGTGGTCTGAAGTTGGCCGTGGTGGTCGTTGACAAGAGATCAGAAGAGGAGCACGAGGAGGAGGAGGAGAAGGAGAAGGAGGAGAAGGAGAAGGAGGAGTCGTCGTGCTGCAGGAGTGAGGAGCAGAAGTCTTCAGGTGAGTGGGAGGGTTGGAAAGGTGGAGGTGCCAGTAAAAATATATATAAAAAAACTGAACTTTGTGCTGGTGTCTCCCAGTGAAGGAGCAGGGAGCTCCACTTCACGTGGTCCTAGAGAAAGGAGCTGGAGGAGTGGGATTCACTCTGGAGGGAGGGAAGGGTTCGATCCACGGAGACAAACCTCTGGTCATCAAAAGGATCTTCACTGGTGGGTGTCAGGAGAGAAGAACTTCCAGATATACAGTAGTATAAGTTCTTGATGATCCATGTTGACTTCAGGAGATCAATCCAATTTGTCAAGTTTGTATTTGAAAAACACTCACTTGTGTTCACAGGTGGCGCTGCAGAGCAGTGTGGTCTGCAGTGCGGTGACGAGCTGCTGCAGGTTCAAGGAGTCTCTCTGCAGGACATGACACGGTTCGAGGCCTGGAACAGGATCAAGGTCTTACCTGAGGGGGCCGTCAGTGTGGTGATCAGGAGGAGGTCCAGCTCCACAGATTGAGACCACCTGGAAAACAAACATAAATAAATAAGGAAGGTGTTTTACATTCATCTCTGGTCTTTTTTTTCTTTTTTGTCAGGTTCAAGTGTAACTGGTTACCGACGGTTACCAACATGAAATATGGTACAGCTGGTGGTTCTCAATCTACGGCGCGCATCATATGGGTGCTACTTGGGCTCCCTCTGGTGGAATGCAGTGGCAAACACGATGCTGCACTTTTGCTGCTCCAGTTCAGTTTTCTTAGCTGTAGCTGAGGAAGGACAGTGAGGGACCAGTATCTTCAGGACTATTTGACAGAGTAAAACATCTAAGAACCTGGTTTTCATCCTTTGTTAAATACTGAGACAACTGTTGTTGACAAACACGGCCACAACAGGACGACAACCTTTTATTCAGGTTCAAGGTTTTATTGCTGGTGATCAACAGAATAAAACACAGGTCCTTGAAGGCATCATCATCATCATCATCATCAGCAGCAGCAGCAGCAGCAGTTGTTCTGACAGGCTCCTTCAGCCCCACTCCACGTACTGGATGTACACTGAGCTGTGACAAGTTCAGCTCCAAATTGTCCAAAATTGTCCAATAATCATGAACATCTGTGGCACAGAGAGACATAAACACAACAGTTGAAGACAATGAAGTGGACCAGAGAGGTCTGCGACCCGTCTGACCATGAGGTACAAGGAGTTCTTCAGTCAGGGTAAAAAAAACAACATCCCAACATCTATACTAGCGGTTCTTAAACTATGGTACCTGGCCCTAGGGCTCCCTCTAGTGGTGGGAGAACCTGAATGGGGAATGACACTGGTTGGTCAACAACAGTGGTTTCACTGAACACAACCAACTAGACATTTCAACCATTTCAAAAACTTCGAGGTCGTAGTGATTGGGAGGTCAAAGGTCAAAGGTCTGGAACAGCTGGTAGAACTTCCTACATCTTCTCACTGTGGTTTTAAACAAGTTCTTTAGAGAGAGAGGGACGGACGTCAGGTGATTCAAGGACGGTCGAGGTTTGGTCCACAGGTGGACTACAGGTGGACCGGGCTGGTGTCCCCTGACAGAGACAGTCAGGACAACAAGGAACTGGACGGCAGTGGCGTCTCAACTGGCTGTTGGCACAATGTTCCAGTGGCATCAGTAAGAACCCGGAACCAGCTGAGACCCGGCTAGACTGGACCCCCGACAGGGACCCCAGGGACGGTTGCCTTCCATAGCAATTCAAAGTCATCCTCCGTTTCCTTCAGCCACACGTTCAGCTTTTTGTTGTTAGTTTGCAAATATCGGATCAGATGTTGGTCATCGCGGGTTTTTTGCAGACACACATTCAGCTTGTGATTCCGAGAATGCAGGTAGTCGATCAGGTGTTTGTCCACCTGGGACTTCTGCAGGGTCTGGCACAGTTCCTTGATCTCACTGGTCACGTTGTCCAGCCTCCCAGGATCAGTCTCCGAGTTCCACAGAGCCTCGTTGAAGGTCTCTATTTCCTGTTGCAGATGATCGATCCTCTGTTGATAATCCCCCGACTTCAGCAGAGCCTCGATGAGATTCTGGTTTTCGTTTTTCAGGCGCTCCACCCTCTGCTGGTCGGTGACAGATCTCTGCAAGGCCTCGTTCAACCTCTGGTTTTCGTAATTCAGAGAGTACATTTTCTGCTGGGCCACCTGGGCCTTCTGCATGGCCTCACCCAGTTTCTGGATTTCTCCTTTCAGGTGGTCCATCCTTAGTTTGTCAGTTTGTGATTTCTGCAGAGCTTCGAGCAGCCTCTGGTTCTCCGTCTGGAGGCGGTTGGTCTTCTGGTGTTCATCCTGGGACTTCTGCAGAACCCCGTTCAACCTTTCGTTTTCATTTTTCAGACAGTCGATCCTCAGCTGGTCGAAGTGCGACTTCTGCAGGGCCCGGTTCAGCTTCTGGTTTTCATTTTTCAAACAGTCCATCTGCAGCTGGTCAACGTGCAATTGCTGCAACGCTTCCGAGAGCCTCTGGTTTTCATCTTTAAGACACGCAATTTTTTGTTGTTCAGCGAGGCATTTCTGCAGAGAGTCACTCAGCTTCTGGTTTTCGCTCTCCAGGTGGTCCATTCTCCTTTGGTCCACCAGGGATTTCTGGAGCGCCTCACTCAGCCTCTGGTTTTCCATTTTCAGATGCTCAATAGTGTGTTTTTCAGCCTGCGATTTCTGAAGAGCGTCGCTGAGCCACTGGTTTTCTGTTTTCAGATGGTCGATCATCTGCTGGTCGGCCTGTGACGTCCAGTAACCCTCGTGCAGATCCTGGTTCCCATTCTTTGGAGGCTTTTTTATCAGATACGACGACATTATGATCCTGGAAAAAAGATCCTTGCTGTGTCTTAATTCTTTCTGTGTAATCTTGCTTTTAAAACAGGAAAATCCAACTTGGTCCTGGTGCTGAACTGGTGTTAGATCCAAATATATCTGGTGCCCGTCTTCCTGGTGTTGTGGAGACCTTGACATCCATGATAACTCATCGTTCCCTCCTGGTTTCCTTCATGGCAGCTGTTGGTTCTGTTCGATGCCAGTGTCGCATCTCAAATGTTGGACCACTTCTTCTACTGTGTCTTTCTGGGCAGCATCATCTTCCTGCCTGGTCCTCCACAGAGTTAATGGTCCTGCAGCCGGGGTCTCCACCAGACCAAAGTGTCTCTGGTGCCTAGCATGTTGGATGGCAGTTGAATTCCATGAGGTGGGATTACTCTTAGACTTTTAATTAAAGGATTCAAAGTCCCATTTGGATGGAACTGAGGAAGAGTCATGAAGGTCAGAGTTCTGGTTCAGTCTCCAACTCCAGACTGTGTGATGAGTCCAGGAAGGTTCCAGTCAAACTGTATCAGCATTGTACAGTATTTCATGACATGTCATTGAAACTTATCTGAGTCAAAGAACAGGATTTGGCAGAAAATGATCAAAAAGCTAAATTTGGGAATGTCCGATATTAACGTCCTGCCCATATTGTCCAAACGCTTCATCTCCAATTTATTGTCCACTAATACTGATATTTATCTCATAATGATAATATTTATCTATTTGTACAAACCAATGCATGTGTATGAGCTGCTATGCTGCCACCTAGTGTCTTTAACATACAGCCAATTATCTTATTTAAAGTACTAAAAGTCTGAAAACACACAGTATTGTATGGTATTGTGTTTTCATGGGTTTTCATTAGTGAAGGTAAGAACAGTAACAATTCTTTAAGACAAATGATGTGCAAATGTCAGGCAGGTTGTATCCGTCGGCCGTTAATATCGGACATCACTCCACAAAACCACAACAAATAAGATTTGAAAAGGGAAGTAGCATTTTCTCTATACGTTCTTGGGTGGAGAATCAAAGGCTCCTGCTCTCATCAACCTACACCTGACTGAGGGAATGGAGGGAAAGGTGGAGGCAAACAAGAGACAAGAAGAAAATAAAACACATCCAGGTAAACAAAGCCCGTTGGGAGGTGTACGAGGCAAAACAACAGTTTGAAACTGGTCCATGCAAATGTATATGCATATATATGTATATATATGTGTATATACACATATATATATATATGCATACTATGTTTGGGACAGAATAAACCCCTACAAACATGGGAATTAATAAATGATCTCCGGTGTCTGTACCAGGACTACAGGTATTTATATAAATATATATATATATATATATTTAAATCTGCTGAGATCTCTTTACTGATCCCCATTGTTGGTTCCACAAATATAAAAACAAACATATATAGAAGATTTTTTTTTTCACACTGAATTTGTGTTCAATCAACCTGATTTGTGACTTATTTTCAATGTAACGATATTGTGAGAAACGTGAATTTGCACTGGTCACTGATTGGTCGCCTCTTCCTACAGTGACGTAGGAGAAACGAATGTAAAAACATTTGTAAGATTCTGCCACCTGGTTGGCCCGTGTGTCGGATTAGGTCTGAAACACTCCAGGTTCTGGTCCTGGTTCTAAAAGAATCTCTCAGAGTCAGATGTCTTTGTGTGATTTCACAGACTTGGCCAGGTTGCCGTAGAACTCGGCCATGCTGGAGGGAAAGAAGGAGTCGACGACGGAGCGAGGGAGCAGGCCCCCCAGGTCCGTCTGGAAGAACGTGAACACCTGAGTTTTGTTGGGTTCCCTGGAAAGAACGATCAGAGGTCAGAGGTCAGAGAAATCCATACAGAAGCAGGAGAAGGTCACTGAACACAACAAACCACGATCCACACGAGGATCACATTTCTGACCCTATACCCCGATACTTTGAATGTTACAGGGCGGGGCAGGTCAAGTGGTCCACAGTGAACATCAAGGTAAACTACACATCTGCTAATGAAGGTTCTCATCATGTCTCCTACCCTGGGACTGGGACGCAGATGCAGCCACACGGGTGATTGAAGCCTCTGACGTAGCCCGGCTGAGGGGGACAACTGACGTGGGTCACGTTGGTGGCTGCAGAAACAAACAGACACAAACCAGTCAAACCCCAGAAAACAGTCGTCATGAAGCAGCGTTGGACTGGTTTGAGATTAAGATTAAATTAAAGATTAAATTCTTTTTTTGTCATCGTGACGTTGTGATTCACACCACAGCGCACAACGAAATGTGGCCTCAGCATTTAACCCATCATCAAAGTGACTGGTGGACAGACAATGAGCGACAATACCATGGACAGGACACTTCAGCCGTAACTTGGCAGTAGAGAGATTAGAACCGGGGACCTTGCGGACCCAAGTCCTCTTCCTTAACCACTAGTCCACCACTGCCCTAATAGTTTAGTTCAACTCCACTTCACATGTCAGACACTAGTAATCAAACATTGGTGTATAATATACAGTGAACATATATATATATATTTATATATAAGCTGTTGGATACGAACATTTCTATATGATATCAGTTGTTTCCTCACAACTAACTTAGCTTTGCCAAAGCAGCGCCCCCTCCTGGCCCTGCCTAAAACAGGTCAAAACTCTCAGAATAACCAGAATAAAAGTTGAGGTGATGAGAAACCCTAACCCTCTGTATCTGACAGACAAACCGTTGGAGGAGATGCTGCCGTCTGCGTACTGCTTCACCACCACCACATCTACAAAGTCTCGTGGAGCTATGATCCCCATGGCCGCCGAGGGGGTGACGGTCCTGCAGACGGAGGCTTCCTGAGTGGGAGACAAGAGAAAGTCGTGGACATGAACCTCTAATCCACTCAAAGATCCCAACCAGGACCACTCACCTCCGTCATTTGTTCCAGAAGCTCAAACTTCTTCACATTGCTGTCCCATTTGACTCGAAGGCCGTCAGGAATGGGCTTCAGGTTCTCCCAGACCTTTAACAGGCTCCCGCTGATGATCCCATCCCCCTTATAACTGCCAGCAGGGGGGGGTAACAGGACAGGGTAGAGAGAGGAAATGGTTCAGGCATGACTGCAGCTCATTGGAGGTAGACATTGAGGCCAAAGACCAACAGTGAGGTTAGTTGAACTAAAGGGAAAATCAAGAACATCTGAGTCTGAGGAGGGTGGAGCCACAGAGTCACAGACCACATCATACTAAACAGGTGTGGGACAGAATAAAACCATGGACATTAAATACTATGGCATCAATGAGCTCTGGTGTCTGGACCAGGACCAGAGGTGAATACAGTTTTGATGGAAAAACAAAATAAAAAAAAAGGAAATAAAAACATTCCAACGACTAAATAAGACTTCATGGTATAAAAGCTGATAAGAGTTCTGTTTCAAAAACCTTAAATGTCAAATGGAAATAAAGCAAAAAAGTCTTCTTACACATTCCCAGGGAACTCTGACGAAGGTCGCCACGACACCACCACCTCATTCTGCCAGAGTGAATAACACAAAACGTCAAATAAAACATATGGTACACATTTGAGCTGTGTCTCAATCTATGGGACCTGCACCACTGATGGTACTCGGGCCACAGTGTGTCGTGTAGACGTGGGCTCTGGGGCCGATGGATGGAGCATTTGGGTGAACAAAGGCGGATGTCTTCTTCACAACACCATCTCTCAGTGAACCACTGGATTATGATAATATTTATCTCGTCTTAATTGTCAATAGTTTGGTTGGGCTGGCTGGTTTAAAAGGCCAAATGGGCCACTTCTGGCCCCCCAGCCATAGGTTGCCCAGGTCGGCTCTAATTAAGGAATGATGGTTCCTGCTTCCCTTCTCGAAGTTCAGTATGAATAACGTTCGGCGAAGACGCGCTGGCGCCCCCCAGTGGTAGTTGTCCGAATCGGGTCTCTCTGTCAACGTCATAACACGCCATCAGCAGAGAAGCTTCTCATTGGTTCACGGTGGAAGAGACAGGCTGTGATAGTTGGGAGTCACAGCAGTGACTTCCACGGATATTTACCGACTTCTTGCAGACTTTCCAGCCGGAGGTGTCGCTCCTGTAGCTCTGCATTGACTCGCTCGCCTTCTTGGCTGCATGTTCATACTCCATGACCGCGTGCGCCACCTCCCTGCCTTCGACTCCAACCACACTTCGCTCTGAGGATGAGAAACAATCACTGGCCCGAAGCTCTTTCACTTCCCGGCTACAGCTCCACTGAACCCGGCCAAGTCAGGCTACAGCGCCGCTACACTGCCGCGGTGTTTGGACAAAGAGAATGAATGAACCGTGATGTTCGACTGGTCATAGTTGACTGACCGTCGACTCCAACACACGGCTGTGAGAAATTATCGACTAAAGTCGGTTTTGTTCTAGAAAACACACCGCGTATCAGTTCAACACCGCAAATGAAACCTACAAACCGTCCTGGCATCCGTACAATCCGGGGGCTGTTGTACTTCCGGTTTGACATTTCAAAACAAAACACCATCCTTTTCCAATACTAGTGCCTAATGCCATTACTGAACGAAGCCGATCACCCCGTAACACCTTTATTTTTTAAATTTTCCTGTCTATGCGGAAACCCCGGGTGGAATTTTTTAAGAACAAGAATATTTCACTTATTATTATAAGTGTTAAAAAACATCGATATCTTAGGATTTTAACAAAAAAAGAAAATATATATATATATTTGTTGAAATAATACTTATTTTAAAACTTCAATAATTTTGAGTTTAATATTAAATTCTTGTTTTTTTGTGAAACGTTCGGCGCTTGAGAACCGCTGTGACGTCACATATTGAGACCCGCTCAGTGTTTTGTGGATTTGCGTTAAAGTGTGACTGAACTGAATTATGGCAGGAAGATCTCCATGAGAGAAGACAGTTTCAGACTGAAGGGTTTGTTGGAGCTTCAAGGACTTGAATTGGGAAATAAGGTCGATTTGGGTCTGAACAAAATATGATTGAGGATTTTAACCGATACCAGATTTTCAATTTTTAATTCCGATATGAACACAGTGATACCAATCAATGCAGTTGCAGTTCGTCCCCAACATTAAGGCTAACATCTCCTGTGATTCCATCAAATCCAAGCATCAGAGTTTCCTAACAACAACAACAACGATGATCTCCATGACCAATATCACATAGTTATGCTAATATTGGGCTGATAAAATCCGCCAACCATCTCGCTGCCAGAGATTCACCGATCTTTGTATTCCCAGTTGGTTCTGCGACGGTCGCCCTGTGGCCACTGTCAAATAGAAACGTTCTGTGGACGCTGTGTTCTAGAACAAAATGACCAGAAGGAAAGGATGAATGAAGTCACACACAGAGTTTAGTCAGAGCCAAAGGCACAAAGAAAAAAGTTCATCAGTAAAACCATGGGTTACTATCGGCCACCATCGCTGTCCCGACCGAGGAGGTGGAAGTGGAACAGTCAGATGTTGGACACAACCGATTCAGAACAGAACAGACAAAGAACAATAACACAATATATACAACAGATCCACTGGTCAGACATTAGAGCAGACCAGGTCACTGGAGTCGGTGCCATTGAGGTCAAAGCCGCCTCTGGACTTCTTCTTGGCCGCCTTCCCCTGCCTGCTGTCGGACTTGTTGTGGATGACTTGGATGTACTGGTCGGTGCTGCTGTTCTGCTGGTCGCTGCTGGAGGCCAGGGAGGCCGAGTCGGACTCAGTCACCGGGGTTTCTAGCTTGGCTCTCACCTTGGATTTGGCGTGAGACTCCGAGTGCTTGGTCCTGGTGGGAGACTGGCCGGGTCTTCCCGGGGATGGGATGTGTCGCCTGGTGCGCACCAGAGGGTCCGATCCTCTCCCACCTGACTGACTCCTCGGCTGTGACTCAACTACTCTCCAATCTTCCCGGTCGCCATACTCCTCCTCTTCCTCTTCGTCCTCTTGTGGTCGGTGTCGCCCGGGACCGTCTTTAGCCGCTGACTTGTGATTTTCGCCGATGTAGAAGTTCGCGGGTTGGTGGAGGTCAGAGAGGGAGTTGGGCCGATGACTTTTACCCAGCGGCGCCCTCTTCCTGCCTTTTCCTTCTTCGGCCTCTTCTTCCTCTTCGCTCAGATGCTGCTGTGACGCGTGCGAGCGGTGGGGGTGCGCTTGGTGGTGCGCCGTGCGCGGAGTGTAGCGTTTGATGTTGCACGGATACAGCTCCAGGATCTCAGCCGGTTCTTCCATCAGGTAGTGTCGTGGGATTCGAGTGGCCGAGCGCAGCAGCTTCTTCCGGGGCTCGTGCTCATTGACTATAACGTAGCGCGTGTGACCGCGACGACCTCCAAAACTCTGCGCGGGGATGAAACCGGCAGCCTCGACTGGCCGTATGGAGCGTATGGTCTTCCTGTAGAGGGGGTCAGAGTGGATGTTGTCAGAATATCGGGCTGGATGATTGTACATCAAGTGGTGGTAGGACTTGGAGCGACAGGATCCACTGGGGCCACTGAAACACGGCGGAGGCCTGTTGTAGAAAAAGAAAGAAACAAACAAAGACTTTTCAGCGTACGATGGTCCTGACTGTGAACAACAGAAGCTGAGGCGCCGGTTCAAAGAGCTGTAGAATGATGATGTCAGCAACCAAACCACTGACGTAGCCAAGTGTCCCACATGGGCCGTGGTGATCTGAAGGTGGAGGTGGAAGTTTTTGACACATGCTGTATAATCTCAGTAGAGTAACCATAAAGACGCTCTTTTGTTCTCAGGGTCATTTTTAAGTTGAAGTTTCTCAGTCCTCCAGGTCAAAGTCAAGGTCAAAAGACTTCCAATAGACAACTGGACACCATGTCAGTCATGTACAGTTGCTCAACAAAACTCTTTTAACCCTAAAACTGAAGCATTAACCCACAGGAAGGACTTGTAAACTGGAACTCTCCTACTTCCTGTTCCTGTCTTCTTGTTTTACAGTTAAACCCCGTTGATCCGTGGTACATCCAACCAAAATGTTTTCACTTGTCCCATCAACAGAACCACACTTCAAATCATCCCCACCCTCATCGTCAGTGTGCATCACTTCCTGTGGAAGAATAAAATAAGTATTCAGGGCTTTTTTCTACAGCGCCCCCTGTGGTTGGTAGGGCATTTACAGCTTCAAAACTTTTCTGCACTTACAACAAAAAAGGACGGCCCGGTGGTTAAGGAGGTGGACAGGGATCTGGTCAGAGTCGTGGAGACTGCTGCCCCTGCTTTTTTTTTTTTTTCATCCTAGTCTAGAAAAATCCTTATTCTATCATGAAAACATTGAAATACATTTTAGTCTTATGAAACAAAAACCTGCAACAGAGGGAAAGATCCCCAGTTTAGCGAGGGGAGACTGTGGTCGTGTGGGACAGACCTGCTGGACATGTGCTCCACACGGTGCTTTGGCAGGACGGTCACCGTGGGACTTCGGGTGGACCCCGACCCACTCCCTCTGCTCAGGTCCGGTCGAGATGCCGACTGGGTGATGGTGCGGATGCTGTTACCCTGACGAACGGGAGACTGGAAGTTGGTGACGCTGCCGTTCCTTCTGGGAGACGTGGTGTGGACCGAAGCTTCCCGGCTGGTGTTTTCGCTCTCCGGCTGATCCGTCTTCTTGTCCGCGGAAGTCTCCGGAGCCTGCAGTCTGGCTGGAGGATGGATTGAAGTTCATGCAGGTGGACGTCAGGTTACGGTTGAACTTGGAGATGAGATGTTGACAGAAACCTACCTGCTGCCAACTGGAAGACTTTTTTCCTGTCCTCAGTTCGCTCCTTCAATTGTTAAAGAGAGTTTCACCGTTAATGACTTCACTGCTCAAATGAACTTTACTGATGGGGATTATTTGTGTGGACAGATCTTTGACGTCCACAGTCAGATCTGTAATAATAGCTGTCATATATTTCTCCAGTCTCGAGTCAGAACTGAAAGACTGGTCCTGGACTGAGACTCAGAACCAGACCCACTGAGTTCCTTCAGTAATCACCTTGGTGAGGGACAACTACGTGGATGTGGTGACACTTCGTCCTCTCGCGCCGCACTGGACTAAAGATGTGACACGTGACGTCTGATCTACGTCCCGGAGTCTTTGCACATGGACTCCATCATATGGTTGGTGTGGACTCACCTGTGTGATGGTGTGGACATTGTTGGTGCTGGTGTCAGACACTCACTCTCTGGAGCTGCATCCTCAGCTGGTTGTTTGTGAACTTCAGGGACCTGGCGATGGCCTGGAGGTAGTAGATGAGCATGCTGGAACAGTGGTCAAGGTCGGGATCAGAACCCATGAAACCGGACCCTGACACCGTGCGTGTGTGTGTGTGTGTGTGTGTGTGTGTGTGTGTGGTCGTACAACAGCAGCAGCAGGGCCGGCAGCACAACGATGGGACTGGTGATGTAACCCGTCACCTTACTGAACCACAGGGGGAAGTCACTGGCCACAGTCTCTGAGATGATGTCATATATTTTCTCCTGTCCACTAGAAAAAAGAAAAAAAAAAAAACCCAAAGATGAGAGACACCAAGATTAGGTCAACGTGGGGTCATTCCTGCAGTTACCTGAAGGGTCCGCAGTGCTGGGAGGGTCGGTATCGAACTATGGCAAAGATGGTGGGCAGCATACACAGGAAGAGCATGAAGAGCAGCATGGCTAAGTAGAAGTTGTTGGATCTGAAACGAAATGGTTGGATTAACACGGCGTCGGCGTTTGACCGATGACAGGTTAGTGTTTGTTGACTGTGACGCCTTTAGATCGGACAGGAACAGGAAACCAACGCTGGTGCTGGTTTGACCAAGAAGCACAGAGTGAAACACGGTGGTTGGAGATGACAACACGATGATGTCACTGATGTCACTGCAGACTCAACGTGTTTGCAGATGACAATGTGAACTTTGCTGGTTGGTGGACCGTGGTCAGCAGAGTGGTGTGGGATGGATCCTAGTGTGGACCTGGTGATTGGGTTAAATACAGGACTCATGTGGGACTGGGTGAAGAAACAATGATCTAGTCTATTATAAATCTTCCCTCAACGTTATCATTAGGAGCAGGAGTTGTTCAAAAAATGAACTATTTTCCTATCAGCCAAACGTCAGCCAATCAATCTGCTGAATTTAACAGCTCACATTAAGGGCTTTATCAGCTCTTTGTCTGAGCACGGAGCCAGGATTCTCCAGCACATCTGGGACGGACTGATAAGGACGCGCAGAACCAGCGACGGCTCCGTTCCATAAATCCTGCCGCGGGCCGTCACATGTATTAGAGCAGCTGATTTGTTCCTTGAACGACGCCAGGCCAGGTTTCATTTCCACCAAAGTCTGTAGACACAGGGTTTTATGTCTGTGGTCAATTGAGGAGCTCAGACCCAACACTGCACACACACACACACACACACACACACACACACACACACACACAGACAAGGTGGTTTCTTCTCAATGTCACCACCAAACCAGGGCTGAAGGTTATTTCATTTGGACTCACACTGATCCAGAGTTGATTGACCTTTTATTGAGTTTATTCATCGCAGCTGAAGATGAAACTGAACTGAACTATTTCCATCCACCTGCTCCTACTACTACATCCACCTGCTCCTCCTGAACCTGCACCAAAGACCAAAGACCAACGTTTGGGTTTTTGGTCCAAACTGTTCAAACTATGCCAGTGATTTCCCAGTCAGCTGCACCTGGTGGCGCTGCTGAGAAGCCGTTCTGAGCCGAGTCATTTGTTGCACGTGCTCACGTACTGCAGCCAAATCAAAGCCTTCAAAGCTGCTCCACCACATGGTGACCCAGAGTTCTGCGCTAGAAGACAAACAGCGCGTGACAAGGATTCCACCAATGAAGATTATATAAAAATATAATAGTTTCACATCATTCCGTTACATTAGAGTCTCTCGACATTCACAAAATGAGGTGCAATGCTGCCATCTGGTGGCGTTCAATTAAACATACAGCCGTTTTTCTCCAAAACAATTGTTTGTTCCTTTGGGAGCCTTGTGTGATTGGGATTGGGAAGAAAAATCCATTTCCATTGTTACAGAAATGAAATGATACCAGATGTCAGTCTGAACCATGACTCAATAATAATAATGAAGGGCTGTGATTGGTGTTTGTCTCTGCCAACAAACCTCTGTGTGTGTGTGTGTGTGTGTGTGTGTGTTTGACCTGGAGGCTCTGAACACTTGCTGATGAGGAACATTACAGGTGAGGACGGCCCAGCTCCTCAGATACATCAGACCAATCAGCTTCAGCACGTTGAAAGCAGGAAGGCAGGGAGAGAAGAATGCCCCCATCCTGTGGTCAGAATGAGACCATTAAACCACACACACACACACACACACACACACACACACACACACACACACACACACACACACTCGCTGTGCGATCGTTTGCTTTCATTACGTTCATTGTTGCAGGAAGACGTTTGTGAAATGAGTTGGTCTGGGTCCTTGGGTGGGGTCAGGGAGAGTGGTCAGCAGCAGCTACCGCACTAACTCTGAATCAAGACGCTCTATTACACACACACACACACACACACACACACACACGATGACGGAGCAAGACTGCTGTAACGGCAGCGTCTCCTCCACCTACCAGATCATCCCCTGGTTGTAAATCAGATGGAGAACGTTCTCAGCTATTTTGAACTCTCCATATTCAGGCTGAGGAGAAATGGAAAAAGAAATGTTGGAGGTTAGTTACTGACCGGGTCCTGACGTGTTACCAGGACTAGGTTAGTACCAGACTACTCACAGACCAGACCTTTTAGAGAAGTCACAGATTCTGTTTTAAATCATCTTGTCATTTGATCATTGTCCACAAAAGTGTTTTTTTTATCAATATTTTCTGTAGTAGTTGGAGGATTTTTCAAGGACACCAACCAACATCAGTCAATACTAGTCCAGGGTCCACAGGCCGTGGACCAGATACGGCCCAGTGGGCTTTCTGATCTGCTCCAAGGTGTGGTTCTGTTCCAAGAAGAGACATCATTTAACATTATTTATCTGGTCAGCTGATATTGTCCAAACTTATTGTCTAATTCTGTTTTCATCCAATACCCAGGACAGGTCTGCTAATATCTATCAACCATCTATTCTCACCACTGAGTTAACTAATCAGGTAAATAAGCTGCAATGCTGCCATCTAGTGACAATTGTTGTTTATCACCAAATCATTAGGTTATTTTTTAATTTGGGGAAGTCGTCGTATTACACGACCAGATTCATTTTGAATCTTACACTCAGTACATGATGACCTCATATCAGGCCAATCATATGGACTCAATGGGAATGAAAACCTACAAACTTGCTCTCCAGGTCCCAGCAGCAGCAGTCGCTCAGGTATCGAACCACCAACCCTCTGATGAAGTCAATGAGGAGGATGCTGGCCACCGTGAAGATCATGTCAATGATGGAGAGTTTCAGCATCTCCTGGAAACACAGCAGAGCACAGTCAACGTGGCCAAACCACATTCAAGTGTCTCCAACCCTGGGTGGAGTCCGCACCTGCCCCACATACGTCTCCCAACACTGGTCCTGCTGGCTCCTGGTGTTCTTCTCGAACAGGGCCGTCTGGTTGTGGGCGGCGCCTAACAAACCTCTGCTGCTGTTGACGCCCAGCACCACAGTGGCGATGGTGGCTGCGGTTCTGTTTCGCTGTTCCGGGGCAGAGATCTCCGACACTAGGGTGGACGGACTGGCGCCCTCGGGCTGGGAGATGGTGGCCAGGAAGGAGCTGGACTCTGACCAGTTCCCAGCACTGACTGGGACCTGGAGGATGGACATGAAGATCATTTACTGCTGTGGTTAAACATGGAGAAAGGTTTGAATTATTGTGGTGATGCTCACAGCAGAACTCATACTGTTGACCTTGTCCAGGAGGGCGATGATGAGGCTGTAGAGGTTCCCCAGGTACAAGACAAGAACCCTGTAAAGACACAGCAGCGCCGCTGAATGAGCCCGGGACGAACCCGGCGCTAAATGTTGTGACGGGCGCCGTTTGATACCTGGCCAGCTGGAATCTCAGCGAGGTGCGAGGATGGTACATCTCCAGCTGAGCCACCAGCTCAAACGCAGACGGAGCGATCATGGTGATGAGAGACACCACTACGCTCACCTGAGGACGCGTGACAGTGCGTTTGACAAGATGAAGTCCAACTGTCGGAGGACTCTGACAGAGCCGGGTGGAGACTTCAGTGACCACTCCCACCGCCCCCTGTAATGATGACGTCATACCTCATTCTTCTCCCACAGCGTCAGCTCTGGCTTCTCCTGCTCCAGCTTCTGAGAACGGTCCACCACAAAGTAAATGATGTAGATGCTGCCGGCCAGAGACAGCAGCACCAGGATGTTGGCCAGGATACGCAGGCTGATCAGCACCGCCCTGGGCAGAGATCAAGACAATGGACGTCAATCCATCCATCCATCCATCCATCCATCCATCCATCCTTCTTCATGCTTATCTGCAGCTGGTTCAGAGGAGGTGCCTAATGACCAAGCCACCTTAGTTGCAACATCTCTACTCCAAGCTCCTCCCCCTGTCTCCCAGAGATCTTCCTGCCGCTCCACCCAAAGACCTTTCAGCAGCTTTTGGATCAGGGATCGTGTTCTTTGGTCATGACCCAGACTTCTTGACCAGAGGTGATGGTAGGAGTGGAGACTGACCACCTCCACCTGTCAATCTAACGCTCCATTCTTCCATCACTTCACGATACTGAAACTCCTGACGTCTGATCAATAATGTTTATATATATATATATGTTATTTATCATTTATCCCATTTTCTTATGGGATATTTTCCAAACCACGTTTGCTCTAAAATGTTCAATTAAATCTTAAAAGTTCAAGTGTAAGTCACTAGGTGGCAGTGTTTCAGCTGATCTCATGCAGTGGTTTTGTTCTGGATGATCAGAATCACATGTTGTCTTCTCACTATTGTATATTGGAAAAAAAGTCCCTTGGACCCGGACACAAACACAGAACCACAGTGGGACGTGACCACAAAACCATAAAAACTACAAATATCAACGGAGACAAGAAAAGTACCAGAACCTTGTAAAGTGACTCATTGGTGGAACTAAAAAAAATTTTCAAATTTAATATAAATACTGTTTTTTTATTTAATAATTATACATCGATATTTATTAAATGCATAAAAACAAATATATACAGTAAATATACTTCAAATTAATATATTGAGCATGTATATATATATATACTAGATATTGTAAAAAAAAATATATAGTGTATATACGTACTCTCTATATAAAGTATATATATGTATAAAGAGACATACTGTATATATGTGTGTGTGTTTGTGAGTGTACAGTAGAAATAGAAATAATAGAAATACACCTACAGACTGGTGTCTTTCTTCTTCTCCTGCTCCTCCACGATCGCCTCCTGTGAGAACAAATAAAAATATCAGCTGATTGGATGTGGTCCACACCAGCTGAACTGAACCGGACCGGACCAAACTGGACTGCAACCTGGAGCGCTCAACACAAAATATTTCACAGGAATATTTCACAAGATGTGTTTCACCATTATTTTCACTGCGTCATTGAAATAGACTAATAGAATGAGCTACAATGCTGCCATCTAGTGGCAGAGCATTTTCTGTGTATTTTTCTTTCTTCATGATTTTTAGACCACATATCACATGGCATTTCACAGGGTCAGGGTTCAATATTGGCGGAAAAACCTAAAACGATTCTCGCAGATACAAGATGTGCCGAGATGGTGAGCGAGTGTGTTTACTCTGATGTTGTTGACGATGGCGGCGCCCTTGCTCTCTGCAGCCTCCGGATTTCCGATCAGATAATCCCACGCACAAAAAACACGCCAACAGAAGGTGAAGTTCTCGTCAGAGGCGCTGGCCAGACTCAAGCGGGAATTCTTCGCCATCCTTCGAGAAAAAGAGGTTTTAGCTAACGTTGTCACGACACTGGTACAAAACACTTCAAGTCTCGTCTGTGGAATTACTTTCTCAGCAGAATGATGAAACTGTAGGCGAAGACGGCCATCCCCACCAGGAAGTAGGCCAGCGGGAGTCGGTAGCCGGCGCTGCCAATTTTCCTCACCCTGCCGTAGTAACCGTAGAACAGTACCGAGTACTGCAGGTAGCCCTGCAGAGGTCAGACCAACACAAGCCAACTGGATGATGTCGTGACAGGAAGTGAACGAAGACCAAAATATTGACTTAACCAGTTAATGAACCGACGGCTTTGAAAAGACACAATAAAACTTTATTTTACAGCCGCGGTAACTGTAGGTCCGTTACAGGTACAGCACGTGTGAGAGTAACGTCCGATGAATGAAAATCGGAAAAAAGGCGAGAGCAGTACCCCCAGTGACCAGATGGTGTCCAGGTCCTGGGCCGAAGCCAGATGTTCCTTTGGAATGGTTTTACTCCGAGTGGTGCCGAAGGCAGCTCCAGCCAGCAGCTACAACACACACACGTTAACATCCAAATCAATATTTTTATCTTAATACTATTGTAAATCCACCAACAAATATATATTCCAATACTATGTGCTACTATATATGTATTATTATACTGGGAAGGAAGGATTTTAGCTTTGTGTCCAAATCCAATATGTGGATTTTTTTGGATATGAACTGATCCTGATGGTCAAATCTAAAATAAGATTTTTTTTTGTTAAGACTGGAGTTTTTCATGCCAGCATTCTGCCTACAGTCCCCTGACGTTGAAACGAGCTGAAATGCTGCCATCTAGTGACGTTAACTCATACATGCAGCCGTTTCTCCTGAATTATTATTGAAGATTGATCTCATACAGATATAATTCTTCTATGTCCGAGGATCAGGTCAGAGCCGCACTGACCTCCGGGAGAACGATGAACGCTCCGGTCATGATGGTCAGGACGATGTTGATCCCAAACAACCAGCGCAAGAAGATGAAGTAGGAGGCCACGCCGGAGCCGAAGTGACCTGACGGAGACGGGGAGAACATTCCACAGTCACTCTGCAAGATTCTTCAAGAAGATTTTATTCTTGTTGGAACAAATGAAAATGTTTGTTTATTGATTATTCTTCAAACTTCAGCCTTGGAATAAAACATGAAATCCACGAGCGTAAACCTCTGGTCTGAGGAAGATCTCACAGTCGGACCAAGGTCTGATTCCATGTCTGATTCCTAGACTTTTTCACATCCACAAGAAGAAGAGAGTCACAGAAACTCTACAACTGTGGAACCGATGAATGGAACCAGGATCACAGTGAATCCAAGGGACTTGAAAACTCACTTTCAATCTTCTTGATCCGGACTTCCCAGGGGATGAAGAGAACCACCACGTTGTACAGCAGACGGGAGAGTTTCTTCAGCAGCTGGAGAGAAGCAGAACCAGACGCACTGACCCTGTGGGGACGGACAACTCACAGTGGACCAAAGTCCACATGGTTGATCCAGTCAAATCAAGACAAATCAAGTCCAGTCTCAAACACTTTGGTTTTTTAGTATTTTTCTTTTCTTTAGTTTAAATCAACCTCAACTCCTCGTTTCCAACTGCGATACGATTCCATACCAATACGGTCCTGGTAAAATGTATTTATTCATCCACTCAAACCACTGTGTGCATATGAGCTGCAATGCTGCCATCTAGTGAAAGTCCATCCCCAAGTTGTCTGTAGGTCCGTATCATGGGTTGAACCACAGGACTTGGGTCACGAGAAAACACCCACAACATTGGTCGGACGATACCATCATCAAAATCAAAAGGGTTCTGAAGAATCTCAGCCAGAGAGAAGCTCTTGACGAGAGATAAAACTCAGCAGAGAGAATATTATTAGTCGGGATCAGGTCGGACTCTGATTAATACCTCATCAGCAGAACCTTCACGGGAAGTCAATTTATTCTAATGGAGCCTGAGCTGCTGGAACATTCTAATTAAACGGAGCCATAACAACAGCCCATAAATCCACTGTGTGTGTGTGTGTGTGTGTGTGTGTGTGTGTAAACACCAGAACTCAGCAGCTCAGAAACAAATGTCCATTTTTTATGATTCTGCCTCAGACTGAGCTGCTGCTGCTGCTGCTGCTGCTGCTGCTGTGGAGACGGGAGAGTTGGAACCTGAAGCCTGATCTGTCTGGAGTGAATAAAGTCACATGACCGGTCACCTGGTCATCCAACATGACCCCCAGGTTTCTCACCACCACAACCAAGAAACGCTGTGATTGGAGGAGGAGGCTGTAGGACCTGTAGGACCTACAGTAGTGTGAGGTGGAGCGTGAACCTACGTCAGCCCCTGCCGTCTGGTAGCCTCTGGTTCTGGTCAGCCGCCCCTCGTACTTCAGGACGATCTCCCGAGCCTGTCTGAAAAACACAGAGCTGGAGTCAGAACCTGCAGACCAGGGACCGAACCTACAGAACTGGACCATGGGGTCTGGTCCATCACCTGCTGGACTGATTCAGATCATGGTGAGAAGGTTCTTCCTACAGTTCTGCCCTGTATCATCTCCTCAATATCTCTACAGCTGGACTCTAGAGGGCGCTGTCAGAGTTGAACCGAGTTATTCATGAAAGTATGTATTTATGTGGTTCAACCTGAGGGTTGAGGCTGCAGTTAGGACCAGAGACAAGACTCTGGGTTGATTGATTCAAATATCTGAAACAATCGCACTGGTCGGTCCGGCCAACAAACAGTTATCGTAAAGTCTGTCACCTGACTGAAGTCAGCGCGTGTTAGCGCGTGTTAGCACGTGTTAGCGGCGGCGGCGGCGGCGTCGACTCTCATCCATCTGTTGACTGATGTTCAGCTCTAACACTGTTGAACTCAGCTGGATTAACACAGTGCTTCTCAATTATTTCCTGTATTGCGCCCCCTAGCGGACAGTGACACTATCAGGTCCACCTGACCCAACTTCAGACTCTCTGTAGGTGGCGCTGTTTATCAAAGACTATATAATAAAGTCTTCTAGTATTTAGTGTTTGTCTGATTTGATTGGTTGACAGTTGTCAATGGAGCAGATGGACGGAGGAGACAAACTGTGGAAGCGGCCGCTGCATATGAGTTGCTGCCACCTAGTGACTGCAACGTCTGTCCCCCTGGAACCTGACCTGGGGCCCCGCCCCAGTGTTTGAGAGCTACAGGGTAGTTCAATAGAAAAACACTCCTGTTGTCATTTTTGAGGCAATAAAAAATGTTAATCCTGGAACTTTCAGGTCCGTCAGTTCTAGAATAAAAATGTCTGACTGGTGACTCCAGTGTTTGGGTTAGAATTACTTCAGAACTTTGAGTTTGCGCCTCATTGGCCACGGTCGTGTCCGGATGTTGGCGATGATCTCTTTCTGGTACTGGATGTTCTGGAACATTTCCTCCGGGTCGTTACTGTCCACCCGCTCATCCTCTTTATCTTCATCTTCAGAGGAGCTGCAGCGAAGACAGAGAGCGAGCGGTGAAGAGAAATACAAGATGAAAATCAACGGCAGCGTCTCTTCAGGGGAGTTCAGGGAAACCCCAGAACTCCGGCTCCAGTCCTGGATCTCTGCTCTGGTTCGGTGTCGTTTGGGTGAATAATTACAAAGTATTTCAATGATGAACCCCCTTCACCTCAGCCACAACGCCACCTAGCTGTGAGTTATGGACAGTAATTTGAAACCATATGAACAAACAGGATGTGATTTTCCAGGTCCAATAAAGTTCTGTCAAAATAAAAGAGAGACGTTCACGATGCTTTCAAAATAAATTCAATAGAAGGATTTTCCTATGTGTCCAACTGTTCCCACCTCAGGCATCCTGGGATTATTTTATAATCTCTGAAGAGTAAGTGTGTGTGTGTGTGTGTGTGTGTGTGTGTGTGTGTGTTCTTCAGGTACATCTGCACATGTGGGGTTTTGTTGATGAACGTCGTCGTAATGAAATAAAAAAGAAAAACTCGCAGCTGGACATTTACAGAGGAAAGACAGGGACCTGACCACCGTCTCCAGACGCTTTATTCCTGACTCAGATCTTAACTGATTCCGATACCAATACCAATACCAATACCAATATCCCTGACATGTGATTCCAGTAAATTTGCTGAAACTCAGGGAAATTACATCATAATCTAACACATAATCTCCTCTGACATCACAACAGATGAGACTGAGTTTGTTGGAGGTGGATTTTCAGCTCCTCCTGTTCTGTTCGTCCATGTTCGTCATGTTGTCTTTGTCAACTCAGGACGGTCCACAGTCCAGGCTCTTGTTTTCTTCTACGTCTTCACCTGTCTGTCCTTCTCTCTCCTTCAGTTCTGATAAAAAACATTTGAAAAAAAAAACTAATGTATTTGTAAAAGTTTCTTGTAAAAGCTGCATCTACAAGCAGAAGGTTAGAAGGTCCCCGGACGACGTTAAGACATAATGGACGAGTTTGTCCTTCTCCCTGACGACCACGTTGAAAATGTCCAACTGAACAAACCTCAACTCAGGATGTGACATTTAAAGGTCACTCCCACACTGTGGTCAAAAGTGAGGGGCGTGCGGCACCTGTCGTCCCGGAGCACTCACCCCTGCTGGTGGTCCTGGAAGGCGGTGTAGATCCTCCTGGAGTTCTTCCTGACGCTGCGGTGTCTCCTGGTGGCCGACAGAGACCTGCTGCTGCCGGCCAACGACTCGGAGACCGTGCTCATGGTTTCTGAGTTCATGGGTCTGAGCTGGGAGGACGGGGGAGTCAGAGAGAGACCTGCTGCTGAGGAGGAGCAACAGCATCTGACACTACCTCAGCACAGGCTGAAGCTCTCACACACACACACACACACACACATCAGTCCGACCAGTGACTGTTTAAAGGGGCAGCAGCAGCAGCAGCAGCAGCAGCAGCAGAACTTGAGGGTAAAATATAAAACATACATGAAGAAATACACACACACACACACACACACATATATATATGAACATATATACAGTATCTGACAAACATAAAAAATGATCCACCTTAATAAATAACTGTAATCCATGGATTATATGGATCAGATTGACTCACAATGATGAGTTTGAGCTCTACAGCGCCAACTCTAAACCTTTATATTTAGGTACAGAAATGTATACTGTAAATCATATATATATATAAATACTGTAAACTTTTTTTTCAAGTCTATGAAGGACATTTATTTATTGTAAACACTGGTCTAGAAGCGAAAGAGTCGACTCTAAAGACGGATTCACATCAAACTGAGGAGAAAACTAAGAAAGAACCTGGAACTCTTCCTGTCGGTGTAAAAAGGACAGAGAACTGATACAAGAATGAGTTCATTTACATACTTTTATGGCCGTACTTTATGTCTGCGGGGGCCGGGGTCACCACCCCCCCCCTCTTGGGGGGGGGGGGGGGGGGGGGGGGGGGGGTCGGGGGGGTGGAGTACAGTAACACTGCCTTATGTTCACTTGGCTCCTCACAATTAAACAGTAATTACAGCTGAGGGGAGGACGAGCCATTAGGCTGCAGGAGACTGCCACTCCAGCAGATGTCTCTGTTTAATTAGTCGTCTTCGTCGTCTCCATGGAGACCGGTCCGGACCAGAGACGGACAGTCTGAGGGACGGGGCAGCGGTTCTCAATCTGCGGTACGAGCTCCGGTGGCTCGACTTTGGCTTCTGTTGTGTCAGCGTTTGAAACCACGGTCGACATCAGGAACAAAGATCACTGATGATCCACATCTGGAACTGGTCCACAGGCTGGAACTGGTCCATGGGCTGGAACTGGTCCACGGGCTGGAACTGGTCCACAACTGGAACTGGTCCACGGGCTGGAACAGGCCCTTTCAAACATACTGGACTGGTATCATACTGGTATCATGGATGTTGGTTAGTATCGGCCCGTATGATGACCTCAGTGTATCGGTAGTGGACATGAATTCTGTCCATTCTGTCTGGGTTAATTCTCACAGATTTCCGTCCAGACCAGTGGAGGACTCCGTGTCCTCTGTTTAACAAGATGTCAGGGACCTTCATGAAACTCTCAGTGATGTTGGTTGTAGGGGCAACACTGTAGGAAACTCCTCCTCAGAGTAGCCATCAAATATCAGATCCAGAGCGCCCTCTATAGACCAATCGCTGCAGCCTAAAAAGTTCCACCTTTTCCAGTAAATGCCGTGGTTTTTCCTCGGAGAGAAGGACAGTCGTTCCTAATGCCTTTTCCTGGAGAACCTGATATGATGAGAGCCCTGCATCGAACCACGACAATGACATTAGGAGAAGCCTCGGCTCCATCAGCTCTCGGCTCCATCAGCTGACAGAAACAGGACTTTGAGACAAGGTTCATCCCATAGGTGGTTCTCACAGATACTGGAACTTTGTCTGTTCTCGTTGCATTTGTCACTTTTTTGTCCAACTCCCCAGTACCAACCCCCACACTGACACACGGCTGCTTACATTTATTTATTGATCTTGACATGAATGGACTGAGCTGCAGTGCTGCCATCTAGTGACTGTTAATTTCAGGTACAGTCTTTTGTCAAACTGATTCTCACAGATATATATATATATATATATAAAATAAAGAGGGAAATGAACTCACATTAATGATTAATAAACCCATGGCTTGTTTACCTTCGAGCTGATTTTATCAGATACCAAAATAAAATACATTTTTGGTTTCGATGACTTTCACGGTGCAGAGAGATGTTTCCTCACAGCAGCAGTTTCTCCTCAAAACCCATAAAACAAATGAAAAAACATGAGTCTGCGTGTTAGAAATGGACATCAGTGGTTAAGGAGACACTAATGCGTCTGAATAATTGATGCTGAAGAAACGGGCCACGTATTTAAGACTGGATCATAAATCTGAAGAAAACCCAGTTGGAAATGAACAAATAAACAAATCCACAGTAATGAAGGTTCACTGTCCTGATGTTACTGCTGACACACACACACACACACACACAGGGTCGCACCTTCAGTTGCGTGGCGCCCTCTAGTGGCAGAACCGAGTCACAACAGCTGAGTTCTACAAATCGGTAAACAGAACTCCACTGTGTGAAGGTACAGACGGTGTGAACTCCACCACCAACCACATCCATCTGAACATCTCGGAGATTAAACATCAGACATCAGTGTGGGACAAAGGGGGCGTGCCACTCTGTGTCCTCATTCCTTCTCATGGTCCAAACCATGTCGTCTGAGTCACCGCCTCTGAACCTACACTCAGGTGGAGGGGAGACTGGACCAGGACTGTGAGTGTGTGACAGACGGCGGCTGCAGGCTGACCTGGGATCAGCTCTGGTTCCTTCTCCGTCCTTGTAGCTCAGTTCAAAAGGTCAGAATAACGGTTGTTCTGGTAGAGGTTCGAGGCTCCTGGATCTCCGGGTCAAGGTCCTTTCATCTAAGACTGTCAAACTCAAACTCCAAACCTTGCACTAATTCACCAGGAAACTGAGACGCTTCCATAGCAGAAGACTCTTGACTGGTGGACGATGATGGAGGTTTACTCCCACCCATAGGTGGCAGTCACGACAGCGCAGATCCAGGGGGGACGTGGGCTTCATCGGCTGTGGCTGAAGGTGAAAGGAGGAGAAACAACGACAGACATTTTGTTTCTTTCATTTCAGAGACGGAACCTCCTCTGCTGTCGATGTTCAACTTCTCAGACACATTTTTCCGGCATGCAGTCTGCGTTTTTCCACACGGCAACCGATAGAGGGCAGTACAGGGCATGGATCTAACGGTCTCCTCCAACGCTCCTGTGTGGATTCTCTGGGTTTAATGTTTTTCTCTTTTTCTATAAACGGGGTTTGATGAGTTTGATTTGACCACAGAATATTCTTAATCCTAATCCCAGGTGTTCAATCTCTGGACAGTTAATCCATAAACAAGTGAAATAAAACTAAAAACTCACACAAAGACAAACTGGTTTTTACACTGACACAGGACTCGAACCAGGGACTTTCCTACGTCTCCACCAAGGATGAAAGAACAAATCAGTCCCAGGTTCAACGATGACATCAATGTCTCTTCAGGAGAGACGGTGTCGAGCGGCCGCTAGAGGTCGCTGTAGCACCAGCTGCAGTCCTGTTATGAAACCTTTGTTCGCTCTTTGTGACTGCAGCGCTGCTGCAATGTGGACACGGACAGGGGTGGAACCCTGCTGCACACACACACACACGAGCTGAGTGTGTGTGTGTGTGTGTGTGTGTGTGTTGTGTTGTGCTGCTGTGGACTTGTGTCCAGGGTGTGTCTTCTCTCTGGGACTTTTCTCCTCATCAGTTCCTGCAGAACAAAAACAACAACCAATAAACGGTACTAATCAATGGCACCGATCCAGAGAGTCCAATCAGATCGACCCGTTGTGTTGGAGTGAGTTGTGTTTCCATTCAGGTCAGCAGACGTCCAGCACCGAGACCTGAGTGGGACGGTTCTTTATCAGATCCGTTAGCCGTCCTCACCGTGACCTCACGCTCCGGCGTCCAGACGCTCGTTCAAGGGACGGAGGCGGGATGAGGGGCTTTGGTTGGTTAAAAAAAAATCACATTTGACTAAACATCCAGGGAAGAAAAGAGGAGAAGAGGAGAAGAGAGGAGAAGAGGAGAAGAGGAGAGACCAGGAGGGGAGAGGAGAGAAAAGAGGAGGAGGGAAGACTAACAAGGACAAATCTTGGAGATTTGTTTTATTTTCAAGGTCTTGACTTTGTCCCAGAGTCACTGGTGTAGAACTCCTGGGTTCTCCTCCTGGGTTCTCCTCCTGGGTTCTCCTCCTGGGTTCTCCTCCTGGGGAAGATCCAATCCCAGTCAAGTCAGGGAGGTTGACCACCTGCAGGAAGATACAGTGATGCAGTGTGATTTGGGTGGCACTGGTGGAGACTGCTGCCTTCTTATCAGGGTAAAGATGGTGGATGGATGGATGGATGGATGTGGACCAACCAACCAACACAGATGGCTGGTGATCTTCCAGGTGCAGGACTGTTGGAAATTCTCAGAATCATTAGGTCAGGATCCTCATCAAGCCAAATGTCCACCATGTCCTTCAGTAAAGACAGGCGTTGATAAACCAGGACGACCCTCAGGTCCAAACCAACATTCTGGTTCTGAACAGCTCGGTCTTTTGGATTTACCTTTGACCCCCAGACTGAAGCTGTTCAGATCTGAGGGACCTCAGGTTCCACCGTGGAGCTGCGTGACATACGTGATGCTGCGGGAGGGAAGGAGGGAGAGGGGGAGACAGAGAGGGAGAGACAGACACAGGGGAGACAGAGAGGGGGAGACAGAGAGGGAGAGACAGAGAGGTGGAGACAGAGAGGGGGAGACAGAAAGGGGGAGACAGAGAGGGAGAGACAGAAAGGGGGAGACAGAGAGGGAGAGACAGAGAGGGGGAGACAGAAAGGAGGAGACAGAGAGGGAGAGACAGAAAGGAGGAGAAAGAGAGGGAGAGACAGAGAGGGGGAGACAGACACAGGGGAGACAGAAAGGGGGAGAAAGAGAGGGAGAGACAGAAAGGGGGAGACAGAAAGGGGGAGACAGAGAGGGAGAGACAGAGAGGGAGACAGGCAGGCAGGCAGGCAGGCAGAGAGAGGGAGACCTCTGCTGGTCTGTTTGCTGACATCTCTGCCAATAATCCTGATACTTCAGCTGCAGCTCCACCAGGGGGCGTGATTGGCGGACCCACTGACCCACTTAGTGTGGCTAATATGGACAAGAGCTCCTCGGGGAGCGGCGCTCCGGCGCAGACACCGCTCCGTGGAATGACTGGGAATACCGGGAGTTGACAGAGGCCGCGTTGACCTGATTGTGCTCCTGTCTGTCAAACAGTGACGGGGGCGGGGCCAAAGTTTGGACATCGCTATTTAAGACAAGCGTCGTTGTTGTTGTTGTTGTTGTTGTTGTTGTTGTCATGTGCCACCAGTGTGACATCATCATTGGGGTTAGAGCAGACAGTAGGAAGTGGGACAGACGGAGGGGACAGATTCATTCAATCGACCTTAAATATTAAATCCTGGGTTCCGACACCAGTCAGTGTGCCTCCCCCTGCTGGACGGTCCCCAGCTGTGTCCTCTCCCTGACCAAGGAATAACATGCCAACAAGGTGACATGAAGACGCGGCGACACGGCCCAGATGTCCCAGATGTAGGTCAGGGAGGTTGGTCCAGACTCACGTCCGTCCAACCCTGATTCCTGGGTTTATTCTGGGGTGTATTGGTCCTGTCCGTCAGTGCAGCTCTGTGCAGCTGGACTGACTGCCTGTCTTTGTTCACAGTAACCCACCCCACCCCACCCCACCCCACCCTTCTCCGCCCGCTGCTCCTCAGCCCCCACCCCACCACCGCCCTCCCCCCAAACATGTACTTTTTATTTTTCCTGGCAGAGCTCACCTCCTGCAGTTCTGTCAGTCTGTCAGAGGAAAAGCTCCGACTGTGGGAGAGCAGCAGAGGAGACACCTTTCCACACAAATCACTACCAGATGTTCTCCCTTCCTTCCAAACTTCTTCTTCTTCTTCTTCCTTCTCTTGTTTTCATTCGTTCTCGTCCTCGTCTCGTCTCACCGTTGGTCTCCCACCGAATCGCAAACAAACAGGAAACACAGCTGACATTTATTCAAGTAAATCCACGTTATCAGAGTTGATGTACGGAAAAGCGCGCGGTCCAGTGGGTTCCGCCGAGTAATTGTTGTTTTTGTGCGAGGGAACGAGCCAAAACATTCCTTCCCCATAAGATCTTCTCCACCAGTTTCTTTTTACTGCCCCGCTGTTGTCACGATAAAAAATGCAGACGACTTTATTATTTAGGTTCTTTTGCAACACGACACGTCGTGAGGAGTTAACGTTCTCTACGTGTTGCCCACTGGTTAGAAAAATCACATCCGACTTTACAGTTTTCAGAGACATAAGTCAACACCGCTGGGTTATCACAGGGGGGCGATGTCGTGCAACATAGAACAGAAATCATGAACAAACCAGGTACAAAAACTTAATCTGAGCACACAACACTGCCTCCAGTGGCCGTATTACTGAAGAACAAGGCCAAAGTAAGACACGTCCCAGACATATTTACATTAACCGCTGTACCTAGCTGTATCGACCAATCAAGATGCTGATTGTTTTGCGTGAAGGGTTTAGATGCACGTTGTCTCTGCCACGTGTGTCCATTAAGGCTCAAATCCTGTATTTATAGATGATTATTCTATATATTATTATTATTATTAGCATTTATTTATAGAATTTTCTCTTTAACCAACAGTGAACCTTCTGGTTGTGTTCACTGACCTGAGACGGCGCTCAGAAATCTGTCAAAATTACAGGACAGTAACTGTACTGTGAGTGGACAGTAATACTGTTCTGTACTGTACTGTACTGTGAGTGGACAGTAATAATGTACTGTACTGTACTGTACTGTGAGTGGACAGTAATACTGTTCTGTTCTGTACTGTGAGTGGACAGTAATACTGTACTGTACTGTACTGTGAGTGGACAGTAATACTGTTCTGTTCTGTACTGTACTGTACTGTGAGTGGACAGTAATACTGTTCTGTACTGTACTGTGAGTGGACAGTAATACTGCCATGTCAGTATAATCGTCTCATGTCTTTAATTTGACCCTCTACTTGTTTGTTGATCGGTTTTGGTTTTATGGTCCTTGGCAGATGTAACATTCGACGTCCACCTCTGTCCTCGTCCTCCCTGTCCTCTCCCTTAATCCCGATACAAAGTCTTCTTTTCTATATTTCTTCTGATTCTTCACTGACTGAGCCCCAAAACTTCATGTTTGCCAAGGGAAGTAAAGTGAATGAGAAAAGTATTTCTTGGCTCAGTCCAGTGGGGTGGCATGTCTCCTCAGCTGAAGACAAATTATATCCAGATGGAGAAGAAGAAAGAGTCACAGATGACGCTGCCATGTAAACTGATGCTTCCTCTCAGTGTTAGCCACTAAAGACGGTTCACTTTTCCTGGGCTGAACCCAGAACCCAGAACCCAGAACCAGCTGATGACACCATGTCCTCAGGTAACGTTGCGCTCCATCAGAGGAACCATTGTACACGACTGTGGGTTCCATGGTGCAGCGGCACCTTGAGCCAGAGGACCCCGGTCAGACAAAGACGACGAGTCTTGTTTTCTGTCTCAGAAAAGATCTTGCGTAGAATGGTCAAGGACTAATGGTCAGAAGATTCACGGGTCGATCCTGGCTCGCTCCGTCATATTTAGAGTTTCCATAGTATAACGGTCAGCACTGGGGACAGTTGGATCAGACCTGCAGGACAATTTGAAAGTAAAAAGATGCATAAAAGACAAGCATTTTTTCTTTTTTTTTTGTCAAATGCAATTCAAGAATGATCCGCTAGAAGGCGCACTGTTTTGGTTAGAGTAGAAAACAAGCTGCATCACTGAGACAGACCAATCAGAGACCCCCACACCCCCACTACACCCTCATTAGCCAAAATGTCATTATCAAGAAGGAGGAAAATAGATGACGAGTAGAGAAAGAGCGTAGAAAAGAAATATGGACCAGATTTGTGGAGACGTTTGTTGTGTTTGCAACAAGTTTGGTGAATGAAGGGACGTGAGATTTGCTGCCACCATGGGACTCATCACAGTAAAAAACACCACAGCTCTAAGGACAAGTGAGAAGATTGCTGGTGGGTCTTTTAAGTTGAAGATGAGTTTGTGACGACCCTGCTCCTTCCCCTGTCCCCAGAGATGTGCATGTGACCAGACGTGATGTGGACGTGAAACGGTCCAATGACAAGATGGCAGGATATTACTGTGGGAGTTGGAGAGACGTTTTCAGGTATTTGCTGAACTTGAGACAAAATCTTCAGTGTTTTTGCTCTGACGGTCGACATCCAGCCAGAAATAATTGATCTGCAATGTGATGCAGAGCATGCAAGCATTTGGTACCCTTGGGAATTGAACCAACGCATGCATGCTAACTGATGAGGAATAGAACCCTAACTCCCTGATGCTGGTTTGGCCAAAAGGTTGTCTCTCAGACCTCCCTTGTTTGGACACTAACAGCTCATGAATCCACCAGACTTAACCCTGACTGCGTGACCCTGACATCCGTGTCCCTGTCCTCCCGCTGTGGACACCTGAGGCATTGACTACAGGTGATCTCACGGACCGGCGTTCTCTTTGTTCGCAGCCCGGCGGTTGCAGCCGTGCAGTCCTACGGAAACCAGGACCAAAGATAAGAGAATGACTGCTGTGCCTTTTCTCATTGACAGATGATGTCTCCCTGTCTCCCTGTCTCCCTGTCTCCCTGCTGCTGCTGCTGCTGCTGCTGCTACAGACTGAATGAAGCAGCTCTTTGTGTCTGTGTCGCGGTGATTCACCCAGCCCACCACCAGACTCTGTCAGAAAGCTGACCTGAATTTCTAATGCCGCGAGTCGGGAGACGCAGAGCAGCGAGGACGATGACATCACCAGCCCAGCAGTGGTCAGTGGTCAGTGGTCAGTGAGAGTGGAACGCCCCGGGGTTTGGTTTCCCTCACCTACAAACTCACAGGCAGCTGAGCTCAACTTCATTCCAATATATTTATTTTTCACCATTTTCTGATCCCTCAGACCTCTGCTGCTGCTGCGCTACTTCCATTGTTTTGACTGTATGCTGTTATACTGACGGAGGGTGTGGGGGAGGGGTGGAGGCGAACAGGCAAAAAACCCCTTTCCAATCCTAACTCCACCTCCTCCTCCTCCTCCTCCTCCTCCTTCTTCTTGTTCTGGTGACAGCAGGTTACAGTTAGAACCTCAGCTACAACTGTAGCTTCAAAGAGGAAGAGATGTCCTCCCATTAAGTAAGAATCAAACCCCGGGGCATGTGCCAGGGAGTGTACGCGACGAAAATCACACTAAGGAAGGTTTGGAGAAAAAGAAGCTAGAGAAGACAGATTGAGATGGTGGGACAGTGGACACACGTTAGTAGAAGAATGATCCTAGAGATGGAGCTACCAGGTAGGAGACAAAGAGGAGATTGGTGGAGGACATGGAGGTAGTTGGAGTCAAGGTGGAACATGGAAAGAACAGGGGGAGAAAATCGCTGAAGAAAAAGGGACCAGACCAGAGGGAGAACAAAAACCTTCAGCAACAATACTCTTAAAGTTTCAAGATTCACCAACTTGTTTTGGCAACGAAAATTATTTAAAAAAAGCCCATAAATATAATTTCATAAACAAAAGGCCTGCGACCCACTTTTGGGCCATGACCCACAGGTTGACCATCACCAATGTCCGTGGAATCGTACTCCTCTCTGCTGCTCACTCCAATCAGTGTCCAGTCCAGCACGAGACTGTGTCGGTCCAGGGGTTCATTTGGGTCTGGGGACGGAGATTAGAATGTCCTCAAAGGTGGAGGGACCTTTGACCCCGTCCACCCAGATCATCAACCCCCCCAAAGAACTTATTGTGAGAGGCCTTCAGAGGAGAAACCATCAATCTTTGGTCTGTAGAAGAAGAATTGTGTTGTAGATGAAGGGAGACGTCAGAGTTGGACATGTCTGGCATTCTTCATGCGAGCGTAGGTAGACGGGGACGGGGACGGGGACACACACACATATAAATGTTTGACAGTGAGACTTCACTCTGGATTCTCCGTCGATTAAAGTTGAATTTCATCAACAATGATGACATCATATCCCTTGACCGTGGAGGCGTGGCCCAGGAGTCTGAACAGCAGAAAACTCCGCCTCCAGTCATTAGCTTGGACAAAATATTGTTAGTGAAATATATATATATATATAAATATAAAGGAACTGTTTCCAACGTCAAGTCAGACATCATTCAATATGGATGTAGGTCTGGTTATACTAATGAAGGGAGTCTGACCGGCCCTTCAGTGCCACCTGGTGGTCGGGGCATTCAAACCTACTGATGCTGAGCTGCTACCTTCAATGATTTTCCCACGGGTGACTGCTAACAGTAGTTGAAGATGATGATGATGATGATGATGATGATGATGTGGAACAGGAAGTGTCCGGTTCTTTTTTGACATAATAGAACAGAAAAGACATTTGGGTCCGACTGCGGTCTCTAGAAGGTTCCATCCACACTCCATCAATGGAAATAGATGTGAACAAACAGGTTTCGTCACAGCGCCTAACTTAGCCCGTGTTCTCATTACTGGAGACATGCACATGGACGCGGTGCCAGCAGCGGCTCAGCTAGAAACAGCCCAGTGAACAGATGGCGGAGGGTTGATGCTGTCGGGTGAATGACTGACAGTGTTTCCTGGTCCACGTCCATCATTCACTCTTCCTCGGGGCAGATGACAGTGGACGGGAGCGTTTGACCAAATCGTACCAGTGGTCAAATCTAAACGATATCTTTAAACTGTGCAACAGGTTAAAGTTTCAGAGCCAGATACTCACTGGTCGTCCATAAGTTGACGCGTTAGCGTACCATCCAACGAAGAGAAGAGACTGGTTTTTGTTAATATTGTTGTTCTATAAACAGGGGGCGCTGTTAATCATAATTGAGGCTAAACATATGTCAAATAACTCAACCAATAGGAGCGTTGGGAGGAGGACTGAGGAAACTGAGACAGGTATCGAACTCCTACCAACACCAATACTTATCAACAGTAAAGGTAAAGGAATTTGTGAAAACCTCAGTCACAGCTGTGGTTTATCTGGAGCGTCTAAAACTAGAGAACCAAGAGGGAACCACACACAGGGAGAAGATGTAGAGAACCTAGAGAAAGATTAGGGAATTGAACCAGCAATCCTCAGTCTGTTAAGGAAAGACCAGAAAACCATTCCCTCATTTCCACCAGAAATGTCAAGTTGACGCAGCCTTGACTGGGCTTCTTCTAGTCTGTGCTTCAGTCCAAAGACTGTTGTGATCCGCTGCTGTAACAGGATTCATCTGGTTTTGAACCAACAACTGCAGTAATGGCTGACACTGGTCGACTGATTCCTTGATACAAACACTGATTTGTCTCCACACTGTTCCACAGGCTCCACCACAACAATGACATTCTAGGACGGAGTTTCTGCAGTTCTGACCAAAGACCAAGATGTTGTGGACGTCCATTGAGTAAATCTATCACAGCTATCACAGAGTTCGTTAATGGATTTTAACCAGTGTTAAATCCCCCACGTTTGACGTCTGTAAAGCTAAGCTGAGCCGAGCCGACCCAAACCACAACGCCTCCAGAATCCACAGAGATCTTCTTTTCCCTCATTTCCTCCAACCCCTCTTCCCTCGGCTCCCACTCCCTCTCCCACTCCCACCCCCGAGTCGATCCGCGCTGTTGGTTGTGATCTGTCCTCGGTCGATCGTTGCGCTCCAACACCCATCTGTCTGACTTCTGTTCCCGTGCCCTCTCTTTCATCCCCCCATTCCTGTCTCCCCCCGGACGCCTGGAGTCCCGCCAGCTCCGTCTTCCTGAGGGCTGGGCTTGGCTGCTACAACTGCGTCAATTATTAAACAGATACATAGACACTGTCAGACAGATACGACAGACTGAAGGGTGAGACCCGTAGGTCCCAGATTTGATAAAAGCGCCATCTGAGACCGAGTTATTGCATCAGCTACATTAACGGACTGACGGAGGTGAAGAGCAACACGTCAGTTGCACCAACCAGAAAGAGTCAACAGCAGTGGTTGGAACAAAGGCTACAAAAACACTGTATAATTGTTTTACACTTTAACAACAAATGTGATCTGTGGGGCTTCACAGGTGGAGCCAACAAGGAAGTAGTAAAGACCACCACCACCCACCTCCAAAAAAAACTCAGCTCAGTTCATTTCAACACCGGGTTGTGGTCTTTTCTTTGTATGTCGCTGCTCCACCCACGTATGGTTCCAGCACCTAGACGATAAATTTGGCTCCTTATGATGGCAACATCAGCCAAGGATCGCTCGGCAGATCTGGCAACCCAACTTCACTGCTTTTAAAAATATCTGATTTAAGTGACTCTCTCCTGTGGATCTTCTGAGACCCTGGATCACTCCCAGAGGTTCCCATGTTTTTCCCTTCACTGCATTCCTCGGGGTTCATCCAATTCTCTCAGCCTTTTGTTCAGAGTCACCCACACGCCCCGATAATTCCACCTTAATTAGGCACAGAGGTATCCCCGCAGTCACTGGATAGAGTTCTTATAGTTAGTAGGTGGTTCTGGACTGGTTCTATCTGACCCACTTCAGGGAGAGAAGGGCAGCAAACCGTCGGCACCAGCGATAGGTGGCCTCGCTGAGAGCAAGTTTTTGGGGAACACGCTGCTTTGTTTCATCAACGGTTGAACCAGTAACAGTTTCTATAAAAATGAATCATAGCCAAAAATATAGTAAAAGATATACAATAGGATAGTAAAAGGGAAATAATAAAGCTCAACAACAGGTTTGATCTGAAACACGCTGCCAGTAGATGGCGCTACACCAATGCTTAGTCTACCTCAGAGGAACCTGCAGACTAATGTATTGGACCCTAGAAACTTTGATCCAAGGTGACCTACACCGGACAATTAACATCATCAAGGTTGTGATTCCTCTGGGAATTGAACCCAGCAACCTAAGGACTCCAGCAATGCCTCTACAGTCCTCCACACCAAACACTCAGCCATCGAGGGAAAAAACATCAGTTAAACTCTGGTAACGTGTGATGTGATTAGGAAAGGCCTCGGCAGCTGAACGTTTGAGAGGCGGCGCATTCTCTCTCCTGTTTGGTTTTTCCTCTGTGCCACCAGACTGGAGGGTGGAGGTTGATCATGCTGCAGGCTGATGTAGCCTGGATCTTGACACCCACACACACTCAGTCAGCCTGAAAATACACACATGTAGACGCACATTCACACATAAAAGCAGCAGCAGTGGGAGTGTGGGAGGTGGAGCAGATTTTTAGGTACAAGTAAAAGCTTCTGGTGATATTGTTCCTCTGCTGACAGCTGTGGCAGACAGTGTGGGTGCAGGTGGAGGAGCCAGAACCAGCCCACAGATCCAAACCCGCCACTGATTATTCTGCCTTTTTGATGCCCAGTCAACGTATGAGGAGTGCGTCCTCGTGTTGGAGCCGACGCTCACTTGTCGAGTCCAAGACCAGTTATTTCATTTATTTCCATCAATCATTTTAATGAGGATGAAAGTTTAATGTCGTTACAAATGACACAGTGACGTCAAATGCAGATTTCATGAAATGTCATCCCTGCTCAATGGCAGCTGCATTCATTGTCCGCTGTCCACTTTCAGTGAAGTCTCTTGTCCTGGAATTCCTTCACTCCGACTCTCAGTCCAAGCCTTTTGTCTGGAAAACCTTTATTTCTCTTAAAATGTTCTTCTCCATTGATGCGTGGCCTCTGTTGTTGGCTGGTTGTCCTCTCCTCAAGACTCCCACCTCTCTCCTGACCTCTCATGAGGATCCCATGATGCCACACTATGGTCCCCAAGTTACCTTTGACCCAGCAGGGTCCTCCACCACTGACCACTGGGTAAGTGGACACACACACACACACACACACACACAGTAGAGTGTGGGGGAAGGGTGAGAAAGACTGAGAAGTTCTACACCATAACTGATGCCCTGATAGAGAGCTTTTCTTCTTCTCCCTCCAGTGGCTACCAACTTATATATGAGAGCGACAGATGTGTATAAGAGACAGCCCCCCGCCCACAGGAGACAGAAGTTTTTCTGCAGCTGAACTGAAACTATTGAGCTCCTGTACTTGGATACATTCCACTGATGACACTGATCACAACAGATTCATAAAAAAATGAGCTGCAATGCTGCCATCTAGTGACTTTCACGTAAAGCTTTTCCGAGCAACATCTTTTGGCAAACCCAGGCGCTGTCTTATTGGGTTTTCATTTTTGGGGAGATTTTATTGGACCTCCCTAGATTATACACAGAGTCTAGACCTTCAGAGGACAGCGGGTTTGAATCCCTAAAAGTCCCTGGAAAGTGAAGGAGATTCTTCCATGAGCGGGAGCCCAGGTGGAAGTCAGGAGAAGGAGGGTGAGGGGCAGGAGGGCAGGTAACTAACCTTGAAGAGGAAACTGGGCTAAAAACATGACGACACTGGGACGTGGGACATTCTGTCTGGATAAAAGGAAGATGGACGGACTCACAGGACCAGAGTGAAGGACTGTGTGAAGGTGGGGGTGGATGGATGATGTGTTATGTTCTCTTTAATGGGAGAAGGAGATAAGAGGAGGTGTCACTGAGCTGGAGGGTTGTTCAACAAGACTGACATTGACTGGAAAGAGAATGAGTCAAGATTGAAGAAAATTATAGTTTCAGAAACGACTGAGACTGATTCTCTCACACACACACACACACACACAGTCTTTTTTATGAAAACATGTGTTTATGTCTCATTACATTATTTAAGAGGAAAACTGTTCCAGATTATTTGTTGGTCCCTACTGTACGAGACACACTTACACCTATGGTGCCAGACTGAATGTTAGGGGAAAAAAGAAGAAAAAAGTTTCCATGGTTACTTATTATTTACACCTTTATAACATTTAAAAAGGTAAGAATGAACTGGAAAACTAATTAGACAAGAAACACAATCATCTGTAGCCAAGCAGGTTCAAGGAGTGCTGGTAGATCCTGAGTAAAAACAAACATTTCAAAAATAACAGTAATATTAACTAGAGATTAAACATCATGCAGGTATTGAGTCAGACAGTCCAACATAATGTAGGTGATACGTTAATGATGGAGGTAGATCACTTCAGCCTGGTCATTTGAAAAGTAGCTCACAGGACCAAAAAGTGTGGATCGAAGGACAGTCCAGAGGAGTAACCTTACCTGTCGCTAACAATATGAAAGGTGTGTGTTACTAGTGCATGTGTCTGCAGACTGGACAACTGACCTGCTCTGTATATGAAGTATTAGGAATGAAGACTTGACCTTGTTGCTTCTTTTGGCGACAGAAAAAATACCAACATTATCTGAATATTCAGGCCAATCTAGCAGCAGATATTATAGATCAGGTGATCTGTGAACTACCACTGAGGACGAGGAGAATGTGTTGGATCCACCTTTAGATCAAACACGGATGTTTACAGGAACTGTGGCTGGAGTGAGAGCGACACTCCACTGCATCTTTTATTTACTCGTCCTGTAAAAGCGGCAGATTGTCGGACACGTGCTACGACACATTTGCTTGTACATAAATCTTTCATCCTCATTATGTAACACTGGTGTCACACATGACTAATGAATAACCCGGCCTCGTGTTTTATGGATGATGTTTATTCAGGGCTGATACAGTGAGAGTCGCACTTTCCCCAATTGGATCTTTGTTAGACAACAAGAAGTTAAAGAAGGTCGGCTCAACACAAAGACCTTCACTTACAACTAAAATTAGCACATGCTAGGCCTTTGATCTGCCCTACTCAACGATGACATCATTATTTGGCACTTGATATCCATCCATTTATTGACAGAATGTATTTTAAGTCCAACCTTCTGACCAACTTCAGAAATAAGTTGGTGGAGGAATGATGCAGAGCTAGGCCGAACGGCGCCTTAAAAAACTGTTGCATTACCACCGAGGACCAATCAGGAGCTGCGGCGACATTTGGAAGAAGACCGGGGCAAAAAATGCAGCGATGCAAACGGAAGTCGTCCCGATGCTGCCAAACACCACGTCCTCTTTAGACTGAACCAAGGGTGTATGAAGTTGACCACTGTATCACATGGCAAAAGCATGTTACTGTACAGTAGCAATGCCTTATATCAGGTCATGGGAATTCAAGGTGAGGGGGCTTACGCTCAAGTCATCAAGTGCATAAATGTGAACACAGCCGAGGTGGTGGCAGTAAAAATCCACAAAGGACAGGACGAAGAGAGCTTTCAGCACGAGTTAGAAATAATACAAGCGGTCCGAGCCCTGGACCCAGACAAGAAGAACATAGTCCGATTCATCGAAGTGTTCCGCTCCGATTGCCTGGCCTGCATGGCCTTTGAAATGCTGGACAGGAGCCTTTTGGACCTGATGGACGAGAGGAACGGGCTGCCGCTAAGTCTCAATGAAATCCGTCCAATCACCCACCAGATTCTGGTCGCTCTTGAAGCTCTCAACAGCATTGGCATCATGCACAGGGACTTGAAACCCAACAACATCATGTTGGTCAACCACAGAGAGGAGCCCTTCAGGATCAAAGTTATCGACTTTGGTATGGCGCTTCCGATTTGGCAAAGGGAAGACACAGAGATCATTCAGAATCTTTCATACAGGGCTCCCGAAGTCAACCTGGGCCTGCCCTTGTCAGAGGCCGTGGACGTGTGGTCAGTGGGCTGCATCATGGCACATCTCTACTTCGGGTACAGCCTCTTTCCTTACAAATGTCCTTACAATTGGATGGAAACCATGTTGTGTCTGCTGGGTTGGCCGTCCAATGAAATGCTGCTCGCCGGAAAATACAGCCGCAAATTTTTCATTTTTGATCCAGGGATTGGGTGGAGGCTAAGGACACCAGGGGAATATCGGAAAGAGAACCATGTCAAACGAGTCTTTTCGGGTGTTTCCTGTTACGATTTAGAATGTGAAGTAGTCAACGGTCGTATTAGACAAAACGATCTGGAGTATAGCGACAGAATGGTATTTTTAGATCTCTTGAAATCTTGTCTCCAGCTAGAGGCTCACCGCAGAATTATCCCCAGTGACGCGCTTACACATCACTATGTGACAATGGTCCACATGGTAGACTCACTGGAAACCAGCCCCTACGGCGACAACGCTTTGGACCTCATGGTAGTTTCTCCACTGGACAATTTAGACGAAACCACCGAGACGCTGAGTTCAGAAGTGTCAAATAAAGAGGGTGATTCTTTGGGGGACTTTTCTAAACATTTTGTGACAAAGTCCTCTCCCCTGGAGAACTGGGGGGGGTCCAGCAGGTCTCAGACCAGCGAAACCAATCCTGATGAGGCGTCAGATTGCGGATGGGATTATTCAAAAATTTCACACCCAGAGAAACCCGAACATGACTGCTCTCACAAATCCTCCGCAGCAACATTTCCCTGTAATGATGGACTTACAGACCAACACAGCCTGTTCAGGACCACACAGATGGACTCTACCAGAACCATGGGAGAAACGGGTTCTGTTGCTAAAGGTACAGCAGACGCGGACCAAACTGATAGAGCTACAGCATCTACAGCCTCTGTTTTCCTAAACTTTACCACGGCAAGTGCAGTCAAAACCGTGGACAAAGACGATGTCAAGATGAGCCCTGAGGAGGCCTCGCAGAAGAACCTCTTTCAAAGGGCCAGAACCATCTTCCGCAGAGTGTGGGAGTGGCTGGACACAGGCAGATAGCACGCTGCCCCGCTCAGCATGTGCAAAACGTCCTGGACTTGTTTTGTCAGCAGAGCTGTTGTTTCGCCGGGAATTAATGAAAAACCGAGAGGAAATTTGCAGAAAATGTTCAACCAAATCACCGCAAAAGTAGTTCAAACTGGGCCTGAAACAACTGTGTGCTTGAAGATGGCAACACTGACTGAAACGAGTCTGAATATTATCGTTTTCTATATTTCATTTCTCTTAAAATTGGTTGACAACTTCCCATTGATGCAAGCTAGAAAATGTAAACACAACCAGTTACATACAGACTAGCAGCACAAAACCATTAAAACAATGACCTCCAATAGATTAGTTTGCATTTTAGGCCAGTTTCTCATCAAACAGCAAGGTTTGACGAGGAGATTGAGTTGTTCAGTTGTTAAACACATTTTGGTTGAATCTGTACAGAGACATTCAGGGGAAGATAAATAACAAAAAGAGTTTGTTCCATCTGTGCAGTTCCATCTACAGACACTAGAGGAGAACTGCGATGGTTGTGTAGTGTGTCCCAGGCTTAAGATGTTTGGTCTGAACCTTCTAGGAATCAATCGTCTAAAGTGAAACTAACTTGTTAGTTTTAACAGTTTGTTAGGCTGGAACATCATGCAATAAACAGTTGTCTTTATATGAACATTAACCATGTGACCTACGTTAGTTTCCTTCAACAATCTGTGTCTCTCACTCACATACAATAAAATATAACTGTTGATCTGGAGAAGACAAGATGAAGACAGTCATTCTGTGCAGATAAAATCACAACACATTTGTGTGCACACAGCTTCTCCCTCAAAAAGAGATCCATCCACCCAACAAACCCACCAACCATCCATCCACCCAACAAACCCATCAACCATCCATCCACCCAACAAACCCATCAACCATCCATCCATCCACCCAACAAACCCATCAACCATCCATCCACCCAACAAACCCATCAACCATCCATCCACCCAACAAACCCATCAACCATCCATCCACCCAACAAACCCACCATCCATCCATCCACCCAACAAACCCATCAACCATCCATCCACCCAACAAACCCACCAACCATCCATCCATCCACCCAACAAACCCACCAACCATCCATCCATCCACCCAACAAACCCACCAACCATCCATCCATCCACCCAACAAACCCACCAACCATAGCATCCGCCCAACAAACCCACCATCCATCCATCCACCCAACAAACCCACCATCCATCCATCCAACAGACTTCTTCAGTTCTTCAGTTCTTCAGTTCTGTCTTCCGTATTTCCAAATCCATCTTGTTGTTACTGCCAGACTGGACCAAAGCCACAGACCTTGGGTCCTTTCATCTACCAATCACACCAAAGGATGTAGTAGTTTGATGGTGTTTCTATGGTTACCAGGGGCAGAATAAAAAAAGATACTGGAGGCTAATACCCAGGACTGTGGCAATACAGGAAGGTATTACAGAAGGGTTAATAAAGTTCTATCTTTCCATCAGTTCAAACCCTTCTTCTCTTGGCACCGATGTGTGGGATCAGATGGACAGTACTTCATCTTTGATTTCTGTCTTTCTACTGTATCTAACAGTCTACCTACAGCTATCCATCCCTAGTACATTCCTGGTTCCATCATGAGATCTAGTCAGACACTGATCTGCCCACACAGCGCTCTCACACTCGATATGTCGTCAGGAGGGTTTGTTAATGTGTCCTTTCTGGACCATTACATTTGTAACACATTTGTTTTAGTCTCTAAACCACTCACCCACAACAGGACCTCCCTCCCTCCCCATCTGTTCTTTGTCTCACAAATGTAGGACAGTCGGATCAGAAGAAACCCGGACGGTGGTACTGTGGTTAGTCCAGTTGCCTAACATTGGAAAGGCCTTTGGTTTGTGGGACGCATTCAGGTACTGAAGAATCCGAGGACGACATCACTCTCCAGGGGTAAGGACACAAAACACTGACGATCACTGTGGTCTAAAAACAACCCAGGTAAAACCATGAGACACACTGGACCAGCAGAGACCATGTGTGTCAGAGCCACAGACATGAGGAGAACACAGCAGGCAGGAGTGGGAGGTGAAGCAACCACAAGGAGAGACAGGTAGTGGGGACAAGGACAAGACATGGAACACAATACAGTACAGGTCACGACAGAGCAGAGTTGGAATACGTCCAAGACTACCGTCCAGAGAGGTCCAACGTTTCCTCACATACAGATGTGTGGAGATAAGGTCATCTCATGTCTGAGCAGCAGACAAACCAGTCCAGTTCCATTTGTTTTCCTCATACAATGGTCAATAAAATACATCTGACCTCGAGGTAAAGGTGGACACTCACTCAGTGGCGCCATTAGACCCAAGACACCCAAGAGAGTGTAGTTGGGAAACTGCTCTGTCACGTCCAGGTCAACTTATCGACGCAGTACAGAAGACGTTTCACTTCTTGTCCAAGAGAATGAAGAAGCCTTCCGAGAGATCTACTCCATCTTGTTGCCTTCAATGGAACATTTTTCGCGTCTATTTGTTCAAAATTCCAAAAGGTAAAAAATGTAGATCTAATAAAGTAATCAGAGAATTAGTTTTTGACGTTACAGCCCCGTAGGTCGGACCAGGGCTCGTAAACAGGAGTAGACGGAAAGTGCTTGGTTAAAAACACCTCCTGCGCTGACTCAGCAGAATCATCATTCTGAAGTCAATCTGATAAATAATGCAGTGATGTCAGCGGGAGAACACTTCCTGTGTCCGCATTAATGTGGCATCATCCCGGGGGGAAATGGGTGGATACGGTGAAGTGATGCTGAGGTGATGGTGTACAACACATGTCACATTTCAGATTAAAACAGGATGAAAACCCAACACTTTCACTGCAGGAACAAACATCAACAGCAAACAAACCTGCGAGTCACACGTCAACTATGTCTACAAACAAAGGTTGGAGAAAAAGAACCAACGACCTTCCAGTCAGTCAGACTTCATGCACTGCAGTGACAACAGGCTGAAACATAGATGGCGCTAAAACTAGCCCACAAGTTAAACAGTTCCTGTGGGTTTGTCAACCTTTACTAGTTTTGGGGAAGCAAAGAGAAACCTTTATTTTGACAAGTCAACGTCAGCGGCTGGTGTGTTCAGCCAACATGTGGTGGAAGGGATTAACTGTAGGTAACGTAATGACCAGGGTAATGGAAACCATGTTTCTGTGAAAACTCCACTCCACAGAACCTCTGTCCCACCAACTGTCCACCCTGTCCAGGTGTGTGTAACCAAGGAACCGCCAGGAACCACGTCAAGAATCGTTAACAGTAAAACTGGTTCAAGTAATTAGACATTATCGCCATCGACCCATAAAGCTGCGGGATCGTGGACCTCTGTCCGAGCTCCTCAACAAAGGCCGGAATCCAGAATCTTTCTCACAGATGAATGTGTTTCAGATTTTGTCAAAGTGGAGCGGGGGCTGAGTGACCAAAGAGGCGGAGTTTACAACCGTGTCTTTCTGCAGCTGCACCTTCAGTGAAGACGAGTGTTGTACAGTACAGTTCAGTACAGTACAGTACAGTACAGCTGAGATGATCTCAGGCCCAGTTTATAGGAACCAGTCCTCATGATTAACCTGGGTCATAAATAGTCATCATCATTCTTCTTCCAGTCCTCTCTGGTCTCTCCATCTTCTTCTCTAACTCCAACTGCCTCACTGCATCCATCAATCTCCTCTTTGTCTCTTACCTGGTAGCTCCATCTCTAGGATCATTCTTCCTCTGGACATGTCCAAACCATCTCAAAGTGTCTTCTCTAGCTTCGTTTTCTCCAAACCTTCCTGTCTGTGTTGTCCCTCTAGTGTCCCTCATTCCTGATCCTGTCCATCCTTGTCTCTTCTAAAGACAATCTCAGCAGCAGCTCTAACTCCTCCACCTTCAGCTCTGTCTTCTGTCTATTCCTAGTGTCTCTAATCCATCCGTCCATCATGGCTGGTCTCTCCACCGTCCCTCCACCTCAGCTGACTCTCTTCTGTCCCCGACCATCAACCATTAATCATGATTATTCATGATGAAAACCGACACTAACTGGACCAGGGATAAACAAACCAACAACTTCCTGTTGACGGTGGACTTCATGGACAGGCAGTGGTCACGATTGAACAAGGTCATAACCCGATTAATCGAGATAAAATAATGAATGAATAACGACTTGGAGCTACGAACAGCAACGAACAGTACAACGAAACTTACGTCGTCGACGTCCGACAGCGACGCAGTCCGGAATTCACGCTAACGTTGAACTTCTCACCGCTTTCGTGGAACGACGGGAAATCCCTGACGTCATTTTGTCCGGTCGACGTGCAGCTTCCTTGACTTCCTGTCCCCGCAGGTGACCCACCACGTCAGACGCGTCGACGTCGTGGTTGGGTTCCCGAGGTCGGGTTTCGGTTTCGACTCAGTGGAAACACGGACCCAGAACCGAGCGACTGTTTAAGCGCCACTTTAATTTCCTTCCGTTTGAGTTTGCGCCTTAACTAAAGTTCCGGTCAAACCACGTCTGTCGCCAATGACGTCACAGTAAACGCGGCCTTCGTGAAGTGATGGTAATTATGATGTGATGGAGTTAATGTGACTTTATTACCGGACACAGTCATTGGCTCGACGATCCCACTCCAGGCCACGGGGGGGCAGAGTTTAAAAACTGACGTTTTCTCTTCTCTCCACATCTGTCTGCTGTAACTGTTTGGTTCAAATGGAAATGTCAGTTGTTGGTTTTGTGAATCTGTATTTTAGTAACATTTCAGAGCTGAAATGATCCTGGCTTGACACCCCCCGTCCCCCCTGTCCCCCCTACCTCCTCCCACCCCACTGTCCATCACCATCAGCTTCTCCAGCCCGTGTTGGGGTCTTTAAAGGTCTTGGGTCAGGACCCTTTTCCTGGTACTGCATCTTGTTTTTATTCACGATAAAGTGCCTTGAGACGACGGTGGTTATGATTTGACACCATGGGTTTTTTTCACAGACAATAAACTCCCTCTGGTACAGAGCCCTGGTGTACCAAAAACAATTACACTCTGAACGCCCAGAATTGGCCCCCGGGCCGGATTTGGTGCCTGTGTTCTAAAGGTCTGAGGGTCTGCGGTGGCCCCTCCCCTCATAACTGGTCCAAACCTGTGGCTCTGTGGTCCAGGTGTTGCTGGTCTAATCAGGACCAGCAACACAGGCCGTTACATTAGGTGGAGTTTTACACCCGTCACTTTATCTGAACCATATGTGGCCAAACTGCACATGGTGTCAATCAAGGCCTACGGAACATGTGTGTGTGTGTGTGTGTGTGTGTGTGTGTGTGTGTGTGTGTGTGTGTGTGTCCTTTGAAGATGAATGATCTCTGTGTTCGCTCTGACACACACAGTGTCGTCAGTAATTGTTGGCATATTAATGTGAACATTCCAGTCCTGCAGGTGGCAGTGTTCTATATTATTGGTCCATCCTTCTAGCCACAACACTAGATGGAACAGGCAGCCGTGGTGGTGTTGGCTCTGCAGGGGGCGATATATACATTCATATGTAGAGTACGTGGACACACACACACACACACACACACAGACACACACCTGTTGTCGTGAAACAACTGGTTCAGGACCAGTCACTTCATGCTGGACCAAAACCAGAAATGTTAAAATACCATTTCTGTTGGGATGGTACTGGACAAAAGTTCTAACCCAACACCTCTGACCATCAGCACTGAATACCATCAACAGTTTTGGTTCTACATCAAGCACATTTCCAGACCTGCAGGTTCAGATATGAGTGAGAAAACATACTGGTCCAAAGACAGACCAGAACCAGGTGAAGGCAGGACCATGAGATGAGAACCTGTGGAAGTCCCTCAACTTCTGATTTTCTCCTGTGCTCTCTGGCGAGTCTCCTGTGGCTCCAGGAATAAAAGAGGGAAATGGTTACGGAGTGAAATCATCAGCTGGAAACGAAATGGAAAAAAGACAGACTTTCAACACAGACGTCCAGCTTTTTCTTATTCCTCACTGGGCTGATGATGATGATGATGATGACGATGATGATGATGATGAAGAAGAAACAAAATAATGATGTTTCTCATTTTATCATCACAACCAGTTAGTGAATAAACGTTCAGACCTCAGTCACTGAACCTTGGACATTCTGGGGCTTCTAAGAGGTTCAGAAGGTACAAAGATGAGACTGATGGTGATCAACACTGAAGTTCATCCCACGACAGGTGCATTCACAGGTAGGAGCAGAGGTGAGACCTTCTGACCACTCAGCTCCAGGACTTTACTCTGATTCACACGTCGTCCTGTGTTTGTTTCTATTGATCTGGGCTCAGGATCCAAACACACACACACACACACACACACACACACACACACACACACACCCATCAGTGCTTCCTGCTCCCTTCATGGAAGAGAACAGTCCTTGGCTGCTCTTTGAGCCTGAGGGGGAGATTCCTCAGCAGCAGCAGCAGCAGCAGCAGCAGCAGCATCGCTCCACCCTCTGTCTGATCAACATAAGAAATGGGTCAGAGTGGTGGGGGAGCAGGAGGAGGTGATGGGAGGAGACGGGGGTGGGTTTTGTCACGGAAATAGTGCTCCTCGTACAAAGCAGCATGACAAATGTTTTACAGTGAGACGACTGTGGTGAGAAGGAGGAGGAGGAGGAGGAGGAGGAGGAGGAGGGAGAAAAAGGGAGGAGAATGGAGGGAGGAAGAACTCGGGTCCATGGGGTCATCTGGTTCATCAGCAGGACTTCTCTGTTGAAATGGAACCAGTTAGAGAGTGGAGGTAGAGTCTATCCATCCATCCATCCATCCATCCATCCACCCTCCTTCAGAATCCTAATGTTCTCTCGGTCTTTAAACCCTGGTTCCCTGGTCCATGTTGTGGTCATTAACAGAGCCTGAGTCCAGAGGAGCTGAGGTCCAGGAGCAGCTGAGAAGAACTTTGTATTATTCTGACCCATCAGGGCCTCATCCAACCTCATCCCCACCCGTCCACTGTTTCACTACAGGAGGTTCATTCATTCATTCATCTTCATCGCTTCGTAAAACACCTGGGATGTTTGGATTGTTTTATTGTTTTCACAATTCACCACGTGAACCCATTTTGGTCCGCCGGCCGTATGTTTGACACGCCCTGCACTAGCAGCAGCCAGGAGGGGGAGGGGCGTCTGTCAGCGAGTGTTGTGTACGAGGCTAAAAGCCCTCGTCAGCTCTTTCCCCGGTCGGTGCCGAGACTCTTTCCTAATAACATGGTTTACGGGCCAGTCTCTGGGCCGGCGCTGGATGTTTCCATTTTAAACTTATCATTAGAACCGACCCGCTCCACATTTACTATCTCTCAGCAAAGCATGTGTTTAAACATCACTCTTTCCAGCAGCAACTCATGACATGAGGCTGCACTTTAGCAGAGGAGGAGGAGGAGGAGCAGGAGGAGCAGAGGAGCTGGAGGAGCAGGGGGAGCTGGAGGAGCAGAGGAGCAGGGGGAGCAGAGGAGCAGGAGGAGCAGAGGAGCTGGAGGAACAGGAGGAGCTGGAGGAGCAGAGGAGCAGGAGGAGCAGGGGGAGCTGGAGGAGCTGGAGGAGCAGAGGAGCAGGAGGAGCAGAGGAGCTGGAGGAGCAGAGGAGCTGGAGGAGCAGGAGGAGCAGGAGGAGCAGAGGAGCAGGAGGAGCAGGAGGAGCAGAGGAGCAGGAGGAGCAGGAGGAGCAGAGGAGCTGGAGGAGCAGGAGGAGCAGGAGGAGCTGGAGGAGCAGGAGGAGGAGCCGGAGGAGCAGGGGGAGCTGGAGGAGCTGGAGGAGCAGGGGGAGCAGGAGGAACAGGAGGAGCAGAGGAGCAGGAGGAGCAGGGGGAGCTGGAGGAGCTGGAGGAGCAGGAGGAGCAGGAGGAGCTGGAGGAGCAGGAGGAGCAGAGGAGCTGGAGGAGCAGAGGAGCAGGAGGAGCAGAGGAGCTGGAGGAGCAGAGGAGCTGGAGGAGCTGGAGGAGCAGAGGAGGAGGAGGAGCAGGGGGAGCTGGAGGAGCAGAGGAGCTGGAGGAGCAGTAGGAGCAGAGGAGGAGGAGCAGGAGGAGCAGAGGAGCTGGAGGAGCAGAGGAGCAGAGGAGGAGGAGGAGCAGGGGGAGCAGAGGAGCTGGAGGAGCAGGAGGAGCAGAGGAGGAGAAGGAGCAGGGGGAGCAGAGGAGCAGGGGGAGCTGGAGGAGCAGGGGGAGCTGGAGGAGCTGGAGGAGCTGGAGGAGCAGGAGGAGCAGAGGAGCAGAGGAGCTGGAGGAGCAGGAGGAGCAGAGGAGCTGGAGGAGCAGAGGAGCAGGAGGAGCTGGAGGAGCAGAGGAGCAGGATGAGCAGAGGAGCAGAGGAGCTGGAGGAGCAGGAGGAGCAGAGGAGCTGGAGGAGCAGAGGAGCAGGAGGAGCAGGAGGAGCAGACCAATTCCTGCCCCGTAAGAGCAAAGGTTTGATTTCAGCAGGTTTGCGGGTTGAATGGGACGCGGCGTTGACGTCCGGACCAGGTTTGATGAACACGGATGTGAAGGTTTGTGAAGAGCATGAAGACGATCAACCTTTGGGTCCAGACCTGAGTCCAAACCCCTGTCTTTTGTTTGAAGAGTTAATTATTTGTTGTTTGAACATTAACTCCACAAAGTCTAGAAGTTCCAGGAGGAGGATGGAGGAGGTTGTGGATCAGTCACTGCTCATTGATTTACTTTGTCAAAACAGGAAAAGCTCCAGTGAGTTCTTCCACCCAGGTCTTGAACTCAGCTGGACCATCGGTGCGGTCCAATCACTGAGGTTACCTCTACACTAACCCACCATCCACCGCCCAACCACGTCTGACAGGACAAGGCTAATCCACTGTTGCTCCACCCACCTTCCTCATTCATTCATTCATCCATCTTCGTCCCTGGTCTCAGGGGCAGCAGTCTCCACCACAGCCACCCAAATCACACTGCTCCATACTGTCCGCCTTGCTATGGGTCCAGACTCTGCTCAAGGTTCTGCGGTTCTGGACGGCGATGTGATCAGAGCAGCTCAGTCAGACTGGCAGCTGTTGGTACCTTCTGATACCTGATACCTTCTGGACCATTCCCTGACCACTAGGCCGCCACTGCCCCCTATCAGTAAATGAAGTATTGTAATCTTAAAATGCCACCGTTTGGTTGAACATGACATGCAGGAATTGAAGAAAGACACAAAGATCTTGATCAACAGCTCTGATTATCTTTAGTTTCAATCACCTAGCTTAGTAGGATTTCATGGCTCTGCAAAGAAACTTTGACGAAATGGGTGAATTTTCCGCAGCACATCTGGGTTAATACCATAATGTACTGTATGTCTCTAGGTTAGCATAGTCCACTGGAGCAGGAATGTCAAACAACCACAGCACATGAGAGAACATGGAGAACATGGAGAACATGGAGAACCATGGGAATGTAGGATTTTTTTTATTGGACTTATATAGAAATACTTATAAAAAAAAAAAAGATGAAGTAGCACCATTACTTAAGTCTTACTTTTATCATGTATAACTTTAAATGTCAGAAAAATAAAACTCTTGATACATTTTTTTTTTTCAAATCTTGTCTCAGCAAATATAACATTAGTATTCGACCGCCCTTATCATAAAATAAACTTTGTTCTTAAACTTTGCTCAATAAAGTACATTTATGCTCAAAGAACTTCACCTACATATACATAAACAAGTGGTAAACAAATGTATTAAAATAGAAATACTAAAACTATAGTGGTGCAACAGAAGCCTGTAATTCCCACTGGAATCTAATTCATACAAATTTTTAGAAAGCATTAACAATTTCTTTGTGGTCAACTTACTAAGTTTGTACAATTCAATGTCCCATAATAATATAGAATAAAATATGCTTTATATTACTGAATAAAAAATATGCTGGGGAAAGAGATTCAAAAGACTTTTTTTGCTGAACCTGTAAAAAAAACTCCACCCCGACGTAATACAGAGTCAGATTGACCCCTCCACCCACAGTCATGTGATATTAAAATAATACAGTGATCGATGCCAGAAGGCCTTACTAAAAAATAAACAATATTTCAACCCAGCTACAAAAGTTCACTGAACTTAAATTCAAATATCTGTAAACATCTTTGCAATAAGAAATATAATCTTTCAAGTCAAAAAAAGAAGAAGAAGAAAATACTTCAATCTGTAGTAACGTCGTTTAAGACCAAGTCCAATGGATGCAAATGTTTTCTATATACATATATATGTAGGATATGCTGTTACTGTCCCCAGTGTCGTCCCAGTCCCACCTGGGGCTGCAGTATCTTCTCACACTGGAAAACTCTCCACGCCTCCACCCCTGGCTACATCCACACGGTGGTCGTCGCTCTACCCATGGAAAAAGAGGATTCTGTTTTTAGGCGAAACAGTGGTGCGTTTAAGAACACCAATCTGGAGACGACTCGTCATCGGAGAAACATTAGTAGCTTGTTCCCATCGCACTTCTCGCTGATCATTTTTTTCAATTTTACTGGTGACAAACGTGGTAGTTATTGCGCAATCAGTGTCCTTTTCACTTCCCTGATGTAACAGTTGGACGGATGCGGCGACGTAGTTCTGAACATTCGGAGTGATCGCCAGCTTCACAGCTTCATTGATCTATTTCACCGAATTCTTGCAGAGCGTGATGTGATCGTGACAAAGTCAACATCGTCAGACTGGTGTAGGAAAAGGAAGCAAAGCTGAAGAAGCTGCTTATTTCTATTTATTCATGTTACTTGATGAACTTTGTGTCTATAATTAAATCTAATGGCCCCGACAGTTGAGAAGTGACTTCCAGATTGAATTCCGAAAACGATATTCTATCTGGATGTAGCCTCGGTCCGTCCCGTCCTCCTCCTTAATACAGGGTACGATCTACTACAACTATGACTATGCTGTATTCAATATTCAAAAACATGCAGTTAGATGTGGAAAAAATCTCAAAGCTACGGTATATTGGTAACAACTGCCCAGTGTCCGTGATACTGCAGCCTCTCACATACATACGTACTGTATATCTATATGTACACATTTCAAATGACCACTAGGTTTTGTCGGAACGAGTCGTCCGGCATTGCTAATGTCCAGCCAGTCCAAAGTGAAGTCTTAGGAAAATATACGTATGGCCTGAGTGACACCAGTGTGGCAGACGGGGCATTTGGGCTCGCTGCGCTCACAGATGCGGTTGGCACACTCCATACAGAAGAGGTTGTGCCCACAGGGCACCAGCGCCGCGATCACCTCGCTCTCGAAGCACACCGAGCAGTCACGACTGCCCTTGCGACTCGTCCCCGACGAGGTGGAGGAGGACGAAGAAGAGGAGGAGGACGACGAGGTGGAGTCGCACGGAATGCCCGCTAGGTGAGAGCCCGAGAGGGAGACAATGCTAGTGGTGTAACCAGGGAAACTGAGCGCTCCGCCACCTGGATCACTACGCACCCTGCGTGCCAACTGGTGCTCGGCGGCTCCTACGTTGTGGTTTAGGAGCGGAGGCGACATTCTGGGCTGCGGGGTGCATCCGTTTCCTCTCCTCTGATTCAACGCCGCGCCGTTGGAGTTGCCGGAGGTATTGGAGGAGAACATGGCTGAGGTGGAAGTGGGAGAGCTGCCTCCGTTGGAGGAGGGCATCACGCGACTTTCACCCTGAGACCACAGGAGGCCCGGAGGGGCCTGCGTTGCGTCGAAGGTCACGTCAGTGCAGTCAGACGAGATCAACTCGCTCCCGTAAACGAAACCGTTGCCGTTGGTGTTGACGTTGAGGTTGTTGTTATTGTTGTTGCCGTTGTTGTTGTTGTTGTTGCTGCTGCTGCTGCTGGTGGTGTAGCTGAGCGCCGGGCTGGGCGGGCTGTAGTCAGCCATGCGAGAGCCGTTGTTACCGAAATAGGAGTCTGTGGAGGCACTGCCCAGGGAGGAGGACGAATCGTTGCGATAGTTGGAGAAAGGTTTACGCACCGACGTGAGGGTCATCCCTGTGCTGGTCTTGGACCACAGAGAGGTTGATCCGTGGAGGTCGAAACCGACATCAGTGCCGTTGGCATGGAAGTCGTTTTCGTCTTGGAGTTCTATAAGGCCCCCGGTTCTCATGGCTATGTGGGCTTCGATCTCTTCGCGCGCTCTGTCCACATTCTCCGGCATCCCCGTCACCTCGAACACCGGCTCTTTGTCTCGACTCGGGGTGACGATGTACGTGTGGGTTTGCTGCTGGATACGTTTGATGGTTGCGCCTTTAGGTCCTACGACCAACCCCACAACCCGGTAAGGCACCCGCACCTGTATGGTGGTCTGTCCAGGGAGGTTAGGGGGGCCCGGGATGGGAGTGCCGCTTCCATTCAGGCTGGTGTTCTTATTTCTGGAGGCTCGGATCATGGAGAAGTGCTCGGCGGCCGAGATGATCTCCCTCCTGGCCATGGCCACGTCCTCCCTCCGTCCAGTTACCACAAACACGGGCTCCTCGCCCCGAACGGGAGTCTTGATGTAGGTGTTCGTCTTTGCTCGTAGCGCTTTGATCTTGCAACCTAAAGCAGGGAACAAAAAAAAAACCCAATAATGACGTGAGAAAAAAAGGTGCCGCGATAATTTGAGGACTTCAAACTCAGGACGTTTCAGTACAGCTGTGTTTATTATCGTTTCACAAAGGAGCAGTGGCCGCAGAAATTAGGCCACGCCCTTTGTGTTTTTAGAGAGGAGAAGATTGAAAGCACATGCTGCACCACCTCAAACACACAGGACGGAAATAAATCGCTCCCAGATCTGAAGGGAAACCTGTTCATTTACTACACAGCTCACTTTACGACCAAGGGCTTCAGCTAACAGGAAGTCAGGCACTTGATCGCCCCACAGCTTGACATCTCACACCAGTGGAGTTAAACTAACGCAAACATCTTTCTATCATCACAGCCAGAACGGCCGAGGTCATGGCGCCACCATCCTGACAGGAGACAGTGATGCAGCAGCAGCATATGGGGGAAAAATAAACCATTTAGGTCAAACCCTAGACAAACTACGGCCCGAGGGCCAGATGTGGCCCGTTTGGCATTTTGTGTCCAAATGACACTTTTAACTTCTGCTGCCTTTGACTCCCTGTAGCAGTAGCAGCAGCAGCAGCAGCAGCAGCAGCAGCAGCAACATTTCCCTCAGTTCTAACTCATCTGCTCCTGACCCGACCACTGCATCAGATCCAGGTTGACCACGCCTGATTCAGGGAGTGTCCTATAACAGGGATTCTCAACTGGTGGGTCATGACTCAAAAGTGGGTCACAGACCATTTCTCAGTGGGCAGAGAAAATAATAATATTTCCAACGTATGGAGAACAAAGTTCTACAGAACAACCTTTGTTGTTATCATGGTTGAAGCACAAAATAATAAAGAATATTCCTCAGCTGATGGTTCGGATGTAAAGACAATATTTGAATGAATCCAATCGGACTACGCCCCTCCCTGTGATGGAGCAGCAGCCCAGTGAAGGAGGCTCAGTCTGGCCGCTGTTCCGAGGACGAGGACCAGAGTCCTGGGTCGAGTCCTGGGTCGACTCTTCACCCCGCACACCTCAGACAACCCTCACCTTTGACCCCACTCTCTTGCCTTGCTTTAACACTTGGAGGATGGAACTGTTCCACATGTTCTCTCCAGTTCAATCCAGGCTCCAGGTCAATCACACAGTTATTTAAACAACAAGTTGAAGATTTTATAAAATCCTGAATTTATATCAATACAGTTGACCGTTAGTTTGTGGGCGGAGCTGTGGACACACACAGAGACTGAAACCAGATTCTTGCTGCTGTGAATCCCAGCACTAGTGGTGTATGTTGGCAACCGATGTCGACACTTGTGTTGACGTGTGGTTGAAGTTTTCAGTGATTTTCTCTCCATGTCAACAGCGCACGTTGTCTCACACACACACACACACACACACACACACACACAACAACACAAACAAACCCCACACGCAGACATCCACCCGGACTGACGACCGGGTTCTCGGTCGGGACAAAGGCGGAGAACACGCACCTTGTCTGCCCACGATCTCGGCCACATGCTCGGAGCTCGGCACCGGGACACACTCGGTCATATTGACGCTCTTCTTCCGCGGCTCCTGGTTGTTGTCGTACAGCGGGTTCTCGTCGTTGTCCAAGCCGAGCAGAGACAGCTGGTCCAGGGCGATCTGCAGCGCTCGCTGGTCGTCCAGCGCATCTCCCTGATGAACGCCGCCGTCGGCGAACAGCGAGCTGGGCATGTCGGCCGGGAGGCGAAAAATCAGTCCGGAAAAGGGAGAAGCAGAAGGAGTGAGCGGGCAGGGAGGGAGAGAGGAGAAAGGGGAGGAGGAGAAGGAGAAGGAGGGGAAGCGGCACCGGACCCGGTGTTGGAGACGACTGGTCTGCTGCAAATGTGGAGATCAGTGCGGCTGAGGGACACAGGACACAGGAGGAGGAAGAAGAAGAAGAAGAAGAAGAAGAAAAGCAGCGCGAGGTGTCACAAAATAACATCCACTCCTGGCGGTTGTCTCCCCCCCGACAGTGGAAGTCCCGTCCCCGGGTGAGCCACGCTGTTCCGGGGAAGACAAAGAGTGTTTACTCCAGATAGTGAGAATATTCCGTCCTGACAAAGAGCCCCTCCCCGCCTGCTGCTCCTGCTGCTCCTGCTGCTCCTGCTGCTGATGCTGCCTCCACTCCGCTCCTCTGTTGCTTCTGTCTGACTCTTTGCGGAGCGAGACGGAGAGATGAGCCGGTGACGTCATCGCCGGGGCAGGGACGATGCGGTGCAGGGAGTTATTTTGCATATCTGGGTGCTGATTGGTTCGGGGCGTTTCCCGGGCCTTCGAGCCACGCCCTTTATTCTTTGTTCTCGGTCTGTCATTGTTTTCAGCGTTGATGCCGTGAAACAAAGTAAAGGACGAAGTTTGACGTTGGTTTTAAGGATGTTTTTCCTCCACTTTGTTCTTTTTGTTCAAACTGGGATTTTATCTGTTTTGTTCTTTGTGAACATTTACATTATCCTGCTGTTTTTAGACAGGACACGATAAAAAAAACCCTTATTCAACTTTTAGCTGCAAGAAATGGTCATAATAAAAAATACACACATATTGATTTTCATGGATTTGATTTGATGTTTTGAATGTCATAGAATCAAGAACAAAGAGCTAACGTGAACATATAACAAATAATGATGAACTAAAAAAAAACATTATTTTTCTCCGTTTCCACAGGTGGATTTAATTAGAAAGTTCTGTGAGAGAAACACATTTTAAAATCCAGCTACACAAGACAATAATCACACTAACAATTAAAGACATTATCAATTCAGAAGACAAATCCAAGCAGGGGACATTTGTGAGGGTGTCAGAGATGGACAACAGTATGTCTTTATCTTCTTCTTCACCTCCAATGTTGATGATGTTTTTTAGAGGAATCCTGTGGACACATTATTCTGAAGGTCCTTTAAGTATTTTCTTAGAACGGCAGACGATGATGTCACCACATCTTTACCTCGGATGAACCTCACCAAGGGGGGAAAACTGGAGAAGACGAGAACAGTCGCAGAAAACAGTGGAAAACAATGGAGATAACGTTCATCAGCTTTAACCAATGACAGAACTGTCTGCGTTCATTGCGTCCGTTCCGTCGTCTGAGTCCAGTTTGATTTTTCAGGGAACGATTGTATATCATTAATTATTGACTAGTAGTTAATGATTAGTTCATTCAATTACTTCTGTCCAGTTGGAAGATGAATGATTTTTGGGTTTTTTTTCCTCACAGATTTGAGAAGAAGGTGAAAGTCAGAGAGAAGTTCTAGTCTTTACTGATCATGTTGTGAATCTAAAAAACCCTTTTCTCTGGTTCTTCTGGTTCGGTCCAACAAAATGAAAGTGCTTTGGTGAGAAAACTACATTTTCATGGAACTTGACTGGATAAAGAATGTTCTACAGACGTCCACCCATTGTACTTGACTACAGTAGGTCATCTTTCCACACGTTCTATGTCACGACCTTCATCTGACGAACTGAACTGGACTCCAGACCAGCAGCACTGAGCAGATGACGGTGAAAATGTCTGAAAACACTGACGGCAATGATAGTTTTGTGGACGGCTACCGGAGAGGGTGGGTGGGGTTGGGGGGTCACAGGGAGCGTTTGGGGAGGGTGTGTGTGTGTGTGTGTGTGTGTGTGTGTGTGTTGGTCAACACAAAAGAGATTTCAAGCCAATTCAGAAGCGTGGAGACCAGAAGGACTCTGCTTTGTCCCCTCACTCTTGGAGCACAATGCTGATGCTAATGAGGCGGCGCCCAGGACCCAGAGGAGATCTGACCAGAGGAGATCTTCGTGTTGATGTTTGACACCTCACCAGTCTGACTGTACATATGTTCAGATGTTCTTGGAACTACAGCCAGCTTGTACTACTGGGTTGGTTTGTCTCCGCAGTTTTAGCTTCTGGTTTTACGCGGTAAAACATGACCACAGTAGCCGCCATTGATCTAACACATTAAATATATGTGGCACCACCAAAGAAGAAATCTGACACAGTCTGACCTGTAAATGAGATGTTATGATCTTCAAGGTTAAGTTGATTTAAACTGGTTTTCCACTAAGACTCCTGTTTTAAACACTGATATGCTAGCAGGAATTGAAGAAAGACGCAAAAGTCTTCATCAACGGCTCTGATTTTCTTTTGCCATGTGCTGCCACCTAGCAGTCAAGGATCGTTCTGCCTGTCACACATTGACAAGCAAATAAAAATAATTGTACTGGGACTAATGAAGTGATGTTGGATATTTTTCCACGGCCCACTAGAGGGCCACGGCCCAGTGGTTGGGATGCACGGTTCTAAACCACTGAGAGAACAGTCACTTTTCACACCAATTCAGATTTAGGCTATATAGATATATCATGGAAGGCCAGAGGAGGTGTGGCCTCGGGGAAGTGTCCGTTGGTGGGATTGGACTCTGACCTCAGAGCTGAAGCCGTCCTCACTGTTCCACCGACTGCACAGAAGGCGGAGCTGCTCTCATTTAGGAGCAGACGGAGGCTGATTAGTGTTGGCGTTAGACACCAGCAGCCACTTGGAGGCGATTACCCGTGCGCTTTTTGATGAGAGGAAGAAGACAGGAAGAAGACAGGAAGACAGACTTATCCTGCACTAACGTCCAGGGCTTAACCTGCCGACGGCTGAGGCTCAGGACGCCGCTGACGCAACGCTGCAGACACTGGGTCAACGCAAACATCAGGTCACAAGACCAGTCACACAACTCGCTGACCTCCCGTCTGTCTGCTCATATATATATATATATATATATACAGTATATATTTAATATATATATGTGTGTGTGTGTGTGTGTGTGTACCTGTCATCTGCAGTAATAAGTCAGTGATTCCTACTGTACACACATTCATTCTACCTAAAGTCAAAAACTACTATTTTTACAAAGATAAAACACCAACCGTCAAACATCAGCTCGATCAGACAATGTTTTGTATTGGCCTCCTTTTCTCTGGTTTCGTGCATCCATCGAAGCGCTCTGGCGCCCTCTGCAGGAGCTGTTCTTAATTTCATTTGTTTCTTCTGTCTTTTTAACCCTGGAGTGGCCTGACAACAGAGACAGAAGTGGATGTTGAGGCGTTTTTTTAAAGATGGACGATGTTTAAAGCGGAATTATTTAACAAGAACAGTGTTTTCTTTTGATCCAATTCAACTTGAACAATAAGACAAAGGTAAACAATGGATCATTTCATTCATTCATTCATTCATTCATTCATTCCTTCATTTCATTGGAGGAAAGAGTTGATGACTGATAACAGAGAAGTGGAACACTGTGTCCTGAAGGAGGAGGAGAAACAGGAGAAACGGGAGAAACAGGAGGAGAGCTCACAGATGGAGATGCAGCGTACACACACACACACACACATGCACACACACACACACACACACACACACATGCACACACACACACACACGCACACACACACAGACACACACACTCACACACACACGCACACTGCTGCAGATGTGATTTTTGTCCAAGGTGAGACGTGGTCTTGTGACTGTGTGTGTGTGTGTGTGTGTGTACGTGCCAGCATACATGTGTGGACCCCACAGATCGTAATTCAATCCATGCTCAAGGTTGGACAAAGAACTTGGGCTCTGGTTCTGGTTCTGGTTCTGGTCCTGAACCAGGGATTTCTGTCTGAAGCACATTCAGCCTCACCCCCCCCCCCCCCTCCCCTTCCGCCCCCCCCCCCCCCCCCCCCAGTTGGCTATTTATTGTCCTGGCAAAGGCCTGCCACCCACCCGTTGAGCATCGCTGGTCTCCACCTGTGTAAGGACAAGGTTCATGGGAGGAGAGAGAGGGGACTCATCAGGACGCTGTCTCTGCTCCTTGTCTTCCAGCCCCTCGTGCTGAGGGACAGTCTGTAGAAATGGCGCAGTCTTGTGGGTGAGGATGCAGCAGCGTCTGCCTCCCCCTCCCCTGCCCTCCCGTTGCAGCCTCCTCCCGCTCCTCCCCACGTGTCCTCACAGTCCTCCTCCCTCCATGTGCTCCACACCCCCCCTCCCTTATTGTCCTCACATCTCTCCGTCTCCCCCCTCCCTCCCCTGTTCGCTCTGACACACTGAACTGAAGTGGCACTGCTTCCCTGCCTTGTGATTGGCCGATTGCCAGACACTGGTGGCGGGGCTGAAGCCGCGGCCTAGGACGCAACACGGCGCTCTCTTGGTTTCCACCTGGTCCTCCTCCTGTCGTCCTCCTGAAGCCCAGCTCTTTGTGTGTCCTCGTCCTCCTCCCTCTCCGGTTGTCTCCTGTCCTGCAGCGCTGATAAAAAGCTCCCAACAACCATTTGATCCATTTCTTGTCTCAGTGTCAGACATGAAGAACATCCTGTAGTTGATCAACATCTACAATGGTTGACGTTCCTCAGTCTGGTTCTAATTTAAGCCACATTTTCTCGAAGGAGGTTCCATCTCTCCATCCTCCCAGGGGACATTTCCTGATTGCGTGCGTTGTCTCTAGCACCCACTACAGGCAGCGCCGCCGTGTCCCGTTCTCCAGTCCATTAGGATCCGTAAACACCACTCAGAGCCGTCTCTCGTCTCTTGTCTCTCGGGCAGCTGTAATGGAGGATCACGTTGGTCCATCCTGTCATTCACCAACCTCCACATGTCTTCATGTCTTCATGTCTTCATCCCCACCCTGAGCCATGACCTCACGTCTCTCTCAGTAAAAGGAGGATTGGACTTTTCTCTCCTTTTATGTCAAACCAGTGACTGATGTTGGTCATTAAGTTCAAAAATATCAACTCCTCCTCAGATGTGTATAAGAGACAGCCTCATGATGTTATGGTTCTTTAATGAGTTCTTCTGCTGTGGCTGGAGAACGTGGAGTGTTTACAGTCCTGGAGGTTCTTGACCGTCTGCCTGTGTTTACTTGTCGTCTGTTTATTGGAGTCCACTGTTGGTCAAACATCTGTAAACTTGATGTGATTTACTCCTCCTCCTCCTCCTCTAATGAGGAGCTGAGGAGCCCATTTCTTCCACGTCCAATTCGTCTTTGAAATACAGATACCGTCCCTCCGTCTGTCCATCAACCTACATTACTTGTCCGTCCATCCACGGAATTCAGTTCTTATCGGTTCCCATACCTACAGTGATTGTCCATTTGTCCAACCTACTGAGCTTGTCTGTCCTTCAACCGACCTAAAGAGTGCTTGTCAATTTGTCCTTCAACCTACATTGTCCATCCAGCCACCAACTTGCAGTGCCTGTCCTTCGATCTACATTGCTTGTCCTTAAGTTCATCCATTACCTTCAGATCTTTTTTTGTCCATCCATCCACCAACCTGTCTGTCCATCAATCAAACTACAGTACTTGTCCATCTGTCAACCAATTAATAGGGTGCTTGTCAGTCTGTCCATTAATCTACAGATGCTGTCCTACCATCTGTCCACCCAACAACCTACAGTGCCTGTCCATCGATCCAGAAACCTACATTGGTTGCCTGTCCAAGCGTCCAACACCCTATACAGCGCTTGACTGTCCACCAACCTACAATGCTTGTCTGTCCTTCAACCAACCTAAAGAGTGCTTGTCAATTTGTCCTTCAACCTACATTGTCCATCCAGCCACCAACCTGCAGTGCCTGTCCTTCGATCTACCAATCTACATTTCTTATCCTTCAGTTCATCCATTAACCTTCAGATTTTTTTTGTCCATCCATCCACCAACTTTAATTACTTTTTTTTTTTCTACATTGTTTGTCTGTCTGTCCATCAATCAAACTACTTGTCCATCTGTCAGTCCACCAACCCACAGTGCTTGTCTATCTGTCAACCAACTAATAGGGTGCTTGTCAGTCTGTCCATTGATCTACAGATATTGTCCTACCGTCTGCCCAGCCACCAACCTACATTGCTTGCCTGTCCATCCGTCCACCACCCTATACAGCTTGACTGTCCACCAACCCACAATGCCTGTCTGTCCAAGCGTCCATCAACCTGCATTGCTTGTCCGTCAGATCATCCACCAACCTACAGTGATTGTCTGTTTGTCCACGGATTTTCCGTCTATCCATAAACATAAAGAGCTTGTCTGTCCACCCACCGATTTTCCACTAACCTACCATGCTTGTCCGTCTCCATCCTCCACCCCATGTGCTTGTCTATCCCTCAACCAACCTTTAGAGTCCATCTTCTTACAGATCTTGTCTGTCTGTCCATCCATCGTCTTACAGTGCCTGTCCTTCAATCCCACAGCCTACAGTGCTTGTCAATCTGTCCATCTTTTCTCGGAGCTCATCGCCAACGTGAGGCTGGGATCGTGAGGCCTGAGTCTGCTGTGGTTGGACCAGGGTCCAGATACAGGACCTCAGGGTTTCTGGCTCCGACTATGGAGTGGATCCACCAACAGATAATAAAATGAATACATTTGAAATCTTCATGTTTCATTCACAGATTTTTATTCCTTAAACCTTTTTTTGTGTCTTTTCTATTCTGAAAGACAACGGGGAACAGGGTTGGAGGTTCAGGCTGTGGGCTGGTGTATCATCTGCTGCCAAACCCACCCACACTGACAACACTGAGCAGCAGCAGCAGCAGCAGACGGTTCCCCTGTTCTTTACCAAACAGACTCAGTCAGCTTGTTGTCCTTGTTTGTCTGTCCTTCCGTAGGTTAGTGACACAGGAACTGATCTGAGTCCTGAGGCTCTTTGGTCTTTTTACCAAGTTGATTTAGTTCAGAGATCGATCTGCAGCAAATGTCACCAGGTAGTTTATATTTGCATATACAGTATATGGAACTTTAGCCTAATATTTTCTGTGATTGACCCACAACCCACTAAAAGTCAAGACTTTTGTCAGGAACTCAAGCTTTCAAGCCAGGTCCAGGTGGGGGGTTCAAAAATGTCCCCAGGATAACAGCTGTACCAGAATCACAGAGACACACACACATCCACTCCTTTTCTTGGATTTCTCCACACTGGGCACCGAGTGCACGTTCACACGCCGCTGCGAGTGGAGCTTCTTCTTCTTCTTCTGGTTCTGGTTCTTCTTGTTCCAGGAGTGTGGGCAGCAGCAGGAATAGATGGAGTTGTGTTTCCAATTCTCCACCAAGAAGAAAAAGACACAGAGAAACATGATGTTCTGGTCCTTCCTCTGTGCTTCACCTGGAGTAAAGCTCTGGAAAAGGGAAGTGTCGTCAGGTTACTGCCAGGTTACTGCCAGGTTACCACTCAGGTCCACTGAGCACGGCGCCGTCCCCGCCCACTGACAGCTGTTCACTGTGGTAATGGGTGCAGTGGAGTGGAGTGGATCACAAAGTCACAGAGACAAGGAGTTTGATTTCCTTCCTTTTCCTGTCATTTATTTGATGAATGGAATGTGTGTACTTTCTAGGACTTTCTTAGAAATATTTGACTTCTTACACCAACAAACATGAGCAACAAGAGGAAGGTGAGTGGTGAGTGGTGGTGAAGTACATGAGGTGGTGCAGGAAGGTTCTGATCAACAGATGTGGCTACAGTTACATTGTTGCTAAGAGTTGAACAGTGAAGCTCAAAGACAGTCAGAGCCGTCGTCATCGTCAACTATCAAATTACGTCTCCAATCTGTGTCGGCCGATACTCAGTATCAGACATGAAGTAAGTAGTAATAACCCTTTCAGTACCTAGGGGGCAGAATGGACATTATTTCATCTCCAGCTCTGTGCACAAACTCAACATGTGGCGTTCGTTTTTTGCTGCATCAGCGAAGACAGTGCAAGAAAATACTACTTCCTGTCCTTGGCCTGAGGAGCTGTAAAGAAGAGCGGTGGAGGAGGAGGATGAGGAGGAGATGGAGGAGGAGGAGGTTCAAGCCTGCAGCAGCCCTGGCTCTCATGTCTTCAGAGAGGCGAGGTGGGGCGAGGCCTGGACACAGGCCACCACTGTCAGATTGATTGTCTTTGTTTCCTGTGAGCTGAGCTTCAACATTACCTCATTCATCACAACAGCGCCCTCTGGTTTTCACTTCCCCTCTGCAGCTCAGCTGCTGTCGGTTCTACCACAGATTTTCACATTTAGATTCCACCCCCCAGTGAACATTTCTTTGTCCACTAGGGGGTGGAGGTGACGGAGAATGATTGACAAACACCACCGCAGCTCAACAAGGGAAATCTAACCACTGACCTTCTGGGTGTAAGGCAGGACCGTTGTCCTATTTAACCAACGAGATAAAGAAGGCGGAAAGTGAGCGAGGACATTTTGTCCTTTCAACAGCCTGTAGCTCCACTTTCTGTGGAACGTGCGTGTGGAGGTTAGAATGTGACAAGTTCTAGAGCTTCAACCAGAGCACAAGAGAAGAAGAGATGAAGTTTGGGGAGTAGCAAGACTGCCACCTGGTGGATTCATTTCAATCTTTGTTATTCCAGGTTTTCCTGAGACGACAGTCGGAGTTGGACTCCTTGGTTCTGAGGTGATTTACAAGTCGAGGCTTTGAGTCGGAGACAAAAGTGTTTTTTATTTCCGATCTGACTCAGTGCTGATGAATGAGTGAACAGAGACAAGACAATCACGCTCTCGTCTCCACCTGTCAGGTTGGAGCGCGGCTCCAGTCGTCACGGCGCCTTCACTTGTTTTTGCCGAGCGTCCTCTGCTTCTCGGCGTGTTCCACGATCTTCTCCTCCACGTAGAGGCCTTTGCGGCGGCGGACGGCGTTCATGTATTTCAGGGCCTGGTTGGCCGAGTCGGCCTTCTCACCGAAGTGAAGATACTCTTCTTCAGTGGTGGGAACCCAGTACGGATCGTTGCTGATGACCTGGGACAGGGACAGGGCAGAAGGTCAGACGACGTTCAGAACCAGAACCAACACACAGTGTTCCAGAACCGCCCATCAGAACCCTGAACACAAGAACCAATAAGTCCTTGTGGAAAACACACACACTCACATATATATTTATATATATGTTAATGTTGATTAATATCATCACATATATACATTCAAATTATAGACCAGTTTTATTCAGAAATCTAAAAGTATATGGCAATATATACCACATATCTGTAAATATATACTACTTTTATGGATATATGTGTATTCATATATATTAGTATATGTACTTTATACTGCATGAGCTACACATTCACACTGTATGTACATTTATTTACAGTATATATGGTATATATTTACTAACCTAGTCTGACATGAAATACTCAAATATATTCTATATTCATGAAACACACACACACACACACACACACACACACACACACACACACACACACACACACACACACACACACACACACACACACACACACACACACACACACACACACACCTGACCGTGGACCAGAGGCACCATGTGGGTCACATTAGTAACAATTACAGTGGAGTTGTGCACCTGGTCCAGTTGGACTGGGACAGATGGTGGAGGAGGCTGAACACCATGTGAATCTCAGGGGTGGAGGGAAGGGTCCGTGGGGGGGTGGAGTTAACACTGTGAACCAACGATGACAGAAAACTGTCCCGATGTCCCGGACATGGACGGGTTCTGCTGTGGCAACAGGACACTGATGGTCTTTACAGGCTAGATCATGTCCATCTGACGGCCGGAACGAGCCGCCCAGTCCGACCCATTAGAACAAATTTGCCGAACGGCGAAATTTCCAGTTCCGATATCGACCGAACCAGCCAAGCCTGGACTGGACTGGACTGGACTGGACTGGACTGGACTGGGTTTCCTAGGACTTATTGTTTGTATAAGAGACAGGATGGTGGAGGAGGCTGAACACCATGTGAATCTCAGGGGTGGAGGGAAGGGTCCGTGGGGGGGTGGAGTTAACACTGTGAACCAACGATGACAGAAAACTGTCCCGATGTCCCGGACATGGACGGGTTCTGCTGTGGCAACAGGACACTGATGGTCTTTCTAGGCTAGATCATGTCCATCTGACGGCCGGAACGAGCCGCCCAGTCCGACCCAAATTTGCCGAACGGCGAAATTTCCAGTTCCGATATCGACCGAACCAGCCAAGCCAAGCCTGGACTGGACTGGACTGGACTGGGTTTCCTAGGACTTATTGTTTCTCAGAGTTCCTTTGACAGACCGCGGCTCCACCTCATTCAGGTCCCACCAGGAGTCCCCGAGCCTCCAGTTACACAACAATAGCTCCGCCCCCATTCATATGCTAATTCAATATTCCCTCCATATCCAATCGTGGTCAGGAGCAGAGCTGACGCCACCACACAGCAACGTTTCTGCTGCTGAAGGTGGAGGTGGAGGTGGAGTTGGTGGGGGCGTGAACTCTTCATGAGGAAGTGGGACAGACTTAATGAGCTGAAGACAAAGACATCGACTCCACACTGACCTCCACGCTTCACTGGACGCATGTGAGGTCGTCCGCACGCACAGACTGAAGGTCAAGGTCCAGGTCAATGTCCTCGTCCCCGTCGTCCAAATCAAATGATTACTTTTCTCCTCCAAATGAACAGGTTTCTAAACACGTCACTGTCTGTGTCCACAAAGGTACTGGTCAAAGTGAGGTCCAAATGTCCAACAACCACTCCCACTCACACCTGGTCTCCCTTAGTGTGAGAGAAGCTGAAGAAAAGCTCCTGCAGTGAGTTGGGAGAAACCACGGTGGAGAACTCATCCGTCACAGGATTCTGGAGCAGAAACGGCTGGAGGACAACCACAACTCCACTGACCCAGAGAACTGTCTCCTCAACCAGACCAACCCACTGATCCACCTTCCTGTCCTGTGTCTCTGTATCATTGGGACCAAGGATTTCTTCCATCCCTACATAAATATATATGAAATATAAAGCTGTGTGAAAACACAATCTCACCAACATGTGTTGATCCAGATATGAAGACGTCGGACTTGAACCCACACCTCGTCCGTGTCTGTATTTACTTCAGTCCCGACTGAAGTTTTTGTTTCCTTTACTTTTTTAATACGAGACGATGAGAAAAGACTCGGAGGAGGACGGAGCTCCACCCACACCCCCCAGAGTTGAAACACTGACACCACCAGTGATATGGACATCAGCGCCACCTGCTGTTCTACCATGTTCTACAGTGAACACGTCCTTAAAGGAAGCCCATTCGTAACCCCAGGGGCCCGTGTACCGTAGATTGAGAAACACTTCTCTAAGTTACTCTAAACCAGGGGGTCAAACCCGTTCCTCAGGGGTCACTGTGGCTGCAGGTTTTTGTTCCAACCTCTCCAGTGCAAACTAGTTGACCAATCAGCTGACTGAAAATTCAAGTCAGGTGTTGGTGCTGGTTGGTTGGAACAAAAACCTGCAGCCACACCGGACCCTCGTGGATCCGGTTCGACCCCCCTGGGCTAAACCACTATTTCACAGAACAACTTCCTCCCCCGTCAGCACTACTGCCACCTACGGGACGCAGCTTTGACTAAAATGCAGTCGTGCAGTAGAGACGATTCAAGTCACCTCCCAGTGGCTGAAGACCAGCTGTGGACTGGCCAGTCCACTCGTCCTTTTCCGGATCTCGTCCGCGAATCCGAAGCTCTCGGCAACGGGAAGAACGGCCTTGATGATGAACATCTGCGTTCCCTCTTTCATTTCTTCGTTCAGGACACGGCCTTCTCGCTTCCCGAGGACTCCGTACACCCGACCTTGGAGAAGAATGGACAGAGAACAGGACAAGAGACATCAAACCAAACAACATCTCAACCGTTTGGAACAAATAGTCGGAAGGATCCGACTCTGCATCGTCCTGCGCTGATGTCCAAGGTCCAGGGTCCAGGGTCCAGGGTCCAGGGTCCAGGGTCCGTCTGCTGAACCTCTGCAGCTCAAGACTTCAAGGTCAATTTCAACCTCATTTGCCTTTGAATTGATTCCAGAGGAAACGGTCTCTGAGGGACTGAGGGACTGTGGACCAATCAGCTGTCAATCTGTTCCTCCTTAATCTGCTTCTTCCTGTACTTTTGGTCAAACATCTATTGGTTTTTTCCGTTTCTTTTCCGTAAGTACGGAAGTTAAATAAACACCTGGGATAAAATCCAATGTCAGATAAAACTGATTCCTGATTCCAGGAGCTTAGAGTGGAGATGTGGATGTTTCTGAAGTAGGATGTGAACTAATGGAGATGGTGAGCGACGGTGCTTCTTACCCAGGACCTCGGCCGTGGCCATGATGTCACAGGTGTACATGGCCGCCATCAGTCTCTGCGGCTGAGCCTGGAAGGCCTGACGACAGGCTTCTTTGGCCGCTGCGATGAGTTGACCCGACACCGGGCCGTAACAGTCCGCCAGCGTGGCCTCGGCCGGACTCCGTGTCGTGTCTCTCGTGGAGTTGTCCCCCGCTCCGTCCTGATTCTGAGCTGGTGCGAAGGACCGAACGTCCCATCTCTCCACGGAGAAACAGACTCCCATCAGGGGCTCCTCGCACATGGGCCCCGACAGAGTTGCCAGTTGGAAACCACTGATGATGCTGCTGTCAAAGTCCCGGAGACCCGCAGACGGACCGCCGCTGCCGTCTTCTCCACCGAGACACTGCCACACGGAGGGACGCTGGTAGCCCTCAACGCTGTTCAGCAGAATGTTTGGACCGTACCTGTAGACAGGGCCGGAGACAAAGGTGATGAACGGGTTTTAAAGATTTCACTATATTTTTTTTTTCCAAAAGGTTGACCAGACCTGCGTGGACCAAAAGCCCAGATCCCCTCCACGGCGTTCCTCCACTTCCTCCCCTGCAGCAGACTCTCCATCTGGGCCTTGAGTTCAGCTATGCTCTCCAAGGTCCCGACGCTGACGTCCATCTTTCTACCCTCCCTCAGGGAGATGTTGAGCTGCTCCAGGGTACGGATGAGTTCGGAGTTCTTCTCCAAAAGACTGGTCAAGTCTGTCAGGAACAACGTCACTGAGGGTCAAGTCTGACAGTGATGGACAGGAAATTAAAAACGCAGCAGCAGCAGATCACGGCCCTGTTCAGGAACACCAACTCCCATGATTCCACTGACCTCTGCAACCCCTAAATTGGGGGGACAGTCCTGGTGGGACACTTGCAGTAAAGAGGAACAAGGAACTGACTTTTTTACCCAGCGTGGTGATGAGAAGATCAGTGACCTCCTTCATCTCCTTCATTTACAGTCACAGAAGTTGGAAGAGACAGGATTCCTTCAACACTGTAGCGTGTGGACCAGCACCTCCTCAGACCCAGACCAACCCAGCTGAACGGCAGCTTCTCTGTCTCTGTCTCCTCCAACCTCTTCCTCTCACTCGGAGTCATCCTCAGTATTTCAGTGAAGTGGGAATGGAGGAAAGTTTTGGGATTCAGGAAACGGTGCCTTGGTCTGGTCCGGACCAAGGAACCGTTTATTTCAGCCGCTTCAATCACCGTCTCTGCTCACTGACGCCCCCTACTGATTCCCCCGTGAACAGCACCGCTGTTGTTGTGAATGTTGGTGAACATGAGGTCATGAGGTCGTGATGAAGCCCCTCAAACAGAACCGTCGTCAATGCTGTCGATTGAAGTGACACAGTATTATATGTAATACGGTAAATGAGAGCGACAGCGATCAGTGGTCACAGCGCCGCCACGTTTGACCTTGAGGAATGACGCGTGACCGAGGGGGCGGGGCAGGTTAAAGACTGTCTCCTGATTGGAACAAGACGTTCTCTCCAGCAGGTGAAGGTCAAATGTCAGGTGCAGTTCTTACCCTGGGGGAGGGGCAGCGCTCGGATGCTGACGGTGACCAGCCTGTTGGGGGTGGTGAGGGTCACCAGACCAGAGGAGTCCACCTGCAGGTTGTCTGAAGAACGACCTTGCGAGGCCTCGTCCTTCAGCTGCAACAGGAGGAGGGATGAGTGGGAGTAAAGACGTCCCGACTGCTGGGGACAAAGACACTCACCTGGTGAATGATGGCAACTTTCTGCTGTTTCCCCAGGTCTTCGTTCACCATGTCCACTTTAGGTGGACGGACCACGGTTTCCCTGAAGGGGACGATGGGCTCCGAGACGCTGATTTCAATCCTGGCAAACCTTCAGAGACGAAGACCAGAAAAAGTGTCTGACCGTTGGACCAAGTGGACGTCGGCTGCAGCAGGTTAGAAATATTTAGCAACACAGTTGAAGACAATTCTTGGTCTGGATCAGAACCATGTTGTCTTCTCATCTCGTGTCAACCTCTGGGAAGGACTCAAACACTTTCTTCTTCTCCTCCTCAGGTCCATCTCCTCCTGTTCTCGCCATCTTCTACTCTGACTCCGGTCAAACATCATGTTATAAAATAAAACTATTTTTGTTCCAGAATAGAAACTATAACTTGTTCATACCTGTTGAACTTGGTTTTTTTTTACAAACTCAACTCATCTTAAAAACACTTTTCTGTTTCCACTTCTTCTCTTCCATGAACCAGTTCAAAACCTGCTTCAAACACATGATGGGATTCGAACCCTAATCCACTGGACACCTACCACAGGATCATCAGGCTTTGTCTTAGATACAAACAGTGAGGACGTCTGTGAAGGTTGAACCTGATCCTCAACTGGCTCCAGTCTCCAGGCTCCAGAGCCAGCCGATGATGACGATGGTGAGGATGATGATGATGATGACTAAACACCTCTGACTCAGCTGTTCTTCTCACATCATCAAGACCAGAAGATGCAACATCTCAGCAACCAAAACTGACCAACCTGTCTCTGAGGTCGTCCAGACAGCGCTGCAGATGAACCTCGCCGGCAGTGACCAGAACGTGTTCTCCAGTTTCCTGGATCAGAACCTCAGCACACGGGTCGGCCTGGTTCAACAGACGCATCCCTCGCACCAGCTTTGGCATCTCACCTGCACCGGCCCACCAGAGGAGAGGGACAGAGACACAGAGACAGACAGAGGAGGCGTGATTATGAACCGGTGGAAGGTTGAGTGTGGAGTAAAAGTCCAGGTGGGCACGGAGACCCCTGCAGAACCGACACCATTGTCCTCCGTCTGTGACTCACTGGGATGTTTGGGTTCTATGGCGACTCGCACAATGGGCGTGGCCTCAAAGTTGAGCGGCGCGAAGGACGGGCAGGCGGCGGACGACGACAGCGTGGCGGACTTCAGAACAAACTCTTCCAGACCTCCGACACCTAGAGGGCGACAGAGGGAAGATTCAATAACGGCAGTAGGTCATGTGACTTGTGAGAGCAACACACACACACACACGCACACGCACACACACACGCACACGCAGACACACACACACACACAGACACACAGACACACACACAGACACACACACACACAGCTCTGCATCACTGGGACTTTCCAGCGACAGGAAAATTCCGTGGGACATTAAGAGGAGAGCAGAATTCCAAGACTCTGGACCAGGACCTAATGAACAGACTCCCACTGACCTGTGACGGACAGGACGACAGACAGAACAGACCAATCAGGTCACAGACCAGGATTCGTTACCATTTACTTTGATTTTTGTTGCTAGTTCATGTGAAAGGAAACAGGTTCAAATCCACTTCCTGTTTGGAGAGATGTAGCTCCTCCACCACATGAACCTCCTCCGTCCTACTAGAACTCCAACACCAAGTCCAGCTCTGAAGCGGTGAGATGTCAGCAGAACCACATTATATGTGGAACGTGGGTTCCAAGGACTCTGGTTTCATCCACCAATCAGAGGAGCTCAGACACTTCCCTGGATGAGATGATTGGACACTGCAGAAGAATTCCATGACATCTCTGTGTAAACACAACACTAACTGCTATAACATGTGTCAGATGCGTAGAGATGATTGGAGCAACCAGAGAAATTTCCTGTTTTTCTTTAGGAAGTCCAGGCTGAGCCAACGGAATTAACCCCACGACTTTGGAACGCCGGGATTTTCCACTTCAGCTAAAGCATCGACCTCTAATGTTACACAGTGATGGAATTCTGGAGATATTTTAAGGCAAAGACCTGAGAAGATACACATCACCACCTCCACCTCCACCACCTCCACCTCCATCATCATCAGTAAATATATAACGTATGTAAAGAGTCGACAGTGGAACTGATACTGAGACGATGAGTTGAACCTCAGATGGACTTTTCTCTAAAGTCCATTGTCCCACTGGACTCTTTGAGGACAGGTTTTCTTTGAGTCGAGTCCAGTCACAGTACAGACCTGTCTGACAGACTGATGGACAGACAGGCAGACAGAAATCAAAGAGCCGTAATACGGTCACACACTAACTGGAAGCAACACAGGGGGCGCTGTGTGGCAAGGAAGGACTGAAGAATGGACTTTCACTGCATCTGTTTGTCTTCTCGGAGTGTGAGACCAGCAGAGGTTGGAGAAACCAGGTTCCACAATAATCCCACGTGTTTTTCATGATTGGAAAATCTGTCCTTCATTTCCTGGGACCAGGTGGGACCAGGTTTGTCTGGACCAGTGGAACGGGAAGCACAAAGTTCTGCTTTAGCCGCCACAACCTCCATGTCCATGTCTTCTCCCGTCAATCACCCAGAACTTACCCCTGCACTCACTAGCGCCATCTACACACTGTTGACATCAATGGTTACCGTGGTACAGAGTGAGTAAAGTATGAATTGATCTGCTGTGTTGGACGTGGGCTGAAGGAAACCAGGAACCCTGGTCCTAGATCGGTTCTGGTGCCTGTACAATTGTGTGACTGTCAAAATAGATGAATAAAATGAAGTGCAACGCTGCCATCTAGTGACTGTGATAAACAGACATTTGTCCCCACAACCTTCTTGGTAACTGAGAACCTTCTCCTTGGACAACATTAACACATTCATACAACATAGTAGAGGGAACTATGTTGTCTTTCTCCACGGGTGATTGGACGTGGTCCATCCAATCATCATGTAGAAGTTCAGCTCTCAGACTCTCAGGAGTCACTGCCTCAGGGACTTGAACCTGAACCTGTACCACAGATGTGCAGTTCCATAAAGGATCCTGCAGAGGGGGGAGGAGCAGACAAGGGCTTCCCTTAGATTTAAGGTCAACTGTTGGAGATTTCAGGACAGAGACGACAAGTCTGGACCAGAACGTCTGTGGAGGCCAAGGCGAAACGTGACGGAGAACATGAAGTTGTGAAGAAGAGGAGGAGGAGGAGATCACGGGACTGGAAACCATGTCAAGGACTACAGAGCTAGAGATGGACGAGTCAGGAGCCACAGGAAGTCGTACAAACCTCTACAGACCCTGAGAAGAATCCTGAGAAGCTGGAGATTCATGACGCCACCGACCATCGTTAGCATCACCTCACAATGTTTCAGCAAATCAACAAACCACCGTATCAAGGGTGCAGTGAGAGTTCACTTCACTTCCTGTATCTGCAGCCAGGAATGGAAGAAAATCTCAACATCAGACCAACAGACCAGGACTCAGTCCAGTGTCCAGTGTCCAGTGTCCAGTGTCGCTCGTCTTCTAGAGGGTCAAAAGTGGCAGCAGTAAAGTTGTCCATCACTGCGTCAAGTTTATTATTTTAATACTTTTATTGTAACATACTTTTCAGTGGTACCTTCAGGGTATTTGTACAAAAAAATAGATTTTTTTTTTCAGCCCCTAAAAGGTTCATCAAGGGTCAGTAAACATTGTTTCTTGTCCTGTTACAGCTACCGTCACATTCCATTCCAGGGAAGAAACCGCCCCGTCCATAGTGATGGGAATTTGGACAGGTTTGGTTTGACCGAGTTAAAAGCTACGCGGGCCACATCTGGCCCCCGGGCCTTAGTTTGCCCATGTGCGATAGCGATAAGAGACGCTACAGTCATTAGTCTGTGTCTGTTTTGGACTTAGACGAACCCGACTGTGCTGTACAGTCACATGACTCGTCTCACCACTGGCACGAAGAGAAAGACGCCTAATGTAAAACAAATGTTTAGAGAGAGAGACAGAGAGACAGAGACAGACAGAGACAGAGACAGACAGACAGAGAGAGAGACACAGAGACAGACAGACAGACGGTGAGAAAGACACAGAGACAGACAGGGAGAGAGAGACAGACAGACAGAGAGACAGAGACAGACAGAGAGAGAGACAGACAGACAGACAGAGAGAGAGACACAGAGACAGAGAGAGAGACACAGAGACAGACAGACAGACAGAGAGACAGATGGTGAGAAAGACACAGAGACAGACAGGGAGAGAGAGAGAGACAGACAGAGAGAGAGCGTCACCTAGTGTTGGATCAGCATCATTCACTCCCCCTCCACGTCTTTTTCCATCTTCCCCACAGAACCTGGGACTTTGGACCTGGGACATGGAAGACTTGGACTCGGGCAGTGGCTGCGTCTGCTTCAACAGCTGCTTTACGTTAGAGCCTGGGGATGAGGGTTTGACGCCGGCCACATCTGTAACTCCTGTGACTGTAACTGCTGGACTCACCCAGCTCGCCATCAAACAGCGGCGAGCGACCACAGACGAAACCCCGGCTGGACGGACGGATGGACGTATGGGACTAATTGAAAACACTGAGCTGCGTCAAACAAAGAGCTTTTGTTGAGCTGCTCACAGTTTCCATGGCCTGAACCTGGAACCAGATGATTTGACAGCAGCTGTTCAAATATCTGCTCTTCTACGGAGGATTTTCATTCTGCCACTAAACTGGAATCGTATTCCGTCGAGAAAAAGTTTGTGTTTTTTTTTTTTTTGTCTTTTGTCGTGTTGTGGAAACCTGGCCGTGCTTAGGACGTGTGCAGAAAGCTGGGGGCTTCCTATTGGCCGGTGGACACACAGCACAGCTGTGGCAACACAAGACCTCGAAAAAACAAAAAACTCCAAACTTGAGAGAAACTTTTTTTCACGCAGTTTTTCTCCCTTATTTTGCCTCCAAATGAGCAGAATATTCCAGACTACAATTCATACAACCTACAAATAAAATATCAAGTTTTTCAAGTTTGATATTTGACATCGACAGCCTCTAGAGGGCACTCTATCTGGCTGGTGAGACTTAACTCTGATTGAATGATGAACCTTTGTCCTGGACCTAAAGACGTCCAGCATCTTTACTAGAAGAATAGTGTCTTCAAAGAAAAGGAAAGTGGACTTTAACAGACACGGGTCAGGAGTTTGACTGACATTTGGATTCATTCACAGGTTGTCCCCAAGCTCCAATACAATGAGGGAGAGGACGCCTTCAGAAGGACAGGAGGAAGTCCAGAGGACGCTGCTGATCAGACAAGTGGTTGCAGCAGCTTCGCGGCGTCCGTGGCTCTGGTCACTACAAACTGAGCGAGGATCTGAGGACAGCGCAGTGTCTCACCCGGCTGTCAGTCAGTGATGAGGGTCTGATCAAGGCGACTACAGTCCACTAACTGGGAGGAACCACGGACGGAGGGGAGGAGCCAATGCTGTGATGAAGACAAGAATCTTTGGTTTCCTCGTTGCCGTCACCACTGCATTTTCTGCTCGCTCATCAAGCGTCTTTGTGGGACGCACGGAGACACGTCCAAGTCACGCAAGGCAAAGACAGATCAGGGACAGTGTTCTGAGGGCGGCCATCTTGGACCCATGTGTTGGTCCCTGAACCAGAACAGAAGGCCATTCAAACGAGGGAGGAAGAGCAGACGAGGACGAGGACGAGCGCTTCCTCTCGCAACATCACAGGAGAGAAAAGTGGAAACAGCGCCCCCACTGACTGGCTCGCCGCTCAAACGCAGTCACACTGACTTTGCTCAGGTCTGAGCAGGTACAGTAATAACCATGGAGTTTTCAGCAGAGTCCATGATGTCCAAGTCCCTCTGTCTGTCCTCTGTTTTCGTCCCCTCTCTTCATTTTCACTGCTTTGTTAGTTTCCTCTTAGACTCTTAGACCAGATCAGACCCTTAGGACGACGTGACGCAGTCAAACACGTCCACGTGATCTAACCAGTTACTAGCCTGAAATGACGACGTGGCGCGGGGCCCCGCCCACCTCTTCAGTCAGACCAATAGCAGCAGAGCGGAATAAAGGGATTTCTCCCTGGGGAGGGAGCAGACGTACCCAGGACGTTCCCAGCAGGCACCTCCTCCAGCTCCTCCAGCTCTCGGCCCATCAGCAGGTAGACGTCCTCCACGGAGCAGCAGGTCAGGTGAGGTACTGCGCTCACAGCGTCCGAGGAGCAGCAACCGTCAGACGTCTGGAGATGAAGAAGAAGAAACCAAAGCAAACTGATGAAGGTCTTCACCTCAAGGAAGGAAGTGTCCCGGGGCGGGGGGGGGTCACCACGTGAACTCACCAGACTCAGACTCAGACCCTGGCCAGGATCATACTTTGGTCCCAGGACAAAAACCTTCTGCTTCTTCCTGACGACGCCACTGTAAATACGTGCAAAGGCGATGAAGGTCTCCTCCTCCTCCTCCTTCTCCTGCTCCTCCTCCTCCAGCTTCACGACCCCCAGAGTGAGACTCTCCATTTGTGCTGATGTGGAGAAAAACAGAAAGAGCTTCTGTCAGATGGACCAGGTTCACCATCAGTTTCATCCTGGATCTGATGACGACTGTGGTCTGACTGTGAGGTGACTGGGTCAGCGTGAAGGTCTGAGGAGAAGAGAGGAGAACCTGCATCCGGGGCTGCTGAAGGTTCTGGCCCACATTGGTCTCTGTTGTCCTCTTTGGTCGTCTTCTCCACCGCCATCCTGTCAGCGTGTCTCTGTCGAGCAATTTCTCGGCGTTGGGAAATCTCTGCCTGAGTTAACGGCCTGGAAGACGACAAGAAGTCAAAGCACTGCAGTGAATGTCAACATGACCCCCCAGTCACATGACCAGGACGACGCCACAGATTAACCAGGTCAGTCAGATGGTCAGTTGGTGGATGAACGTCTGGTTCTATTGGACTGTTGGACCAACATGAACAGATTTGATTCATTTGTTTTCTGATGAGACGACGACGCCGTGTGTGTGTGTGTGTGTGTGTGTGTGTGTGTGTGTGTGTGTGTGTGTGTGTGTGTGTGCGTGCGTGCGTGCGTGCGTGTGTGTGTGTGTGTGTGTGCGTGCGTGCGTGTGTGTGTGCCGCCCCTGCAATTAACATCTTTAAAAGTCTGTATTTAACCTCAGAGGTCATTGTACCTAACACCAGGCTTTTACAACCTCAGTCTGCACATTTGGAAAAGGCAGTAGTAGATTGATCAGGAAGGTTTGTTGACTTACATCTCTCATTTATCCCAGTTATTATTTGTT